>CAEGAF010163048.1:0-12460 GCA_903067075.1 Micropoecilia bifurca | reverse complement strand
TAATGCATGAAGCTACAGTTTGGACTGTTTCAACTAAAAGAAACATGTTTTCTCTCCACTTCTTTGATTCATTTTGTTCAGCTGTCCACTTTCAGTCTGTGTCCAACCAGAGCAGGTATTGTGTAGTTGGTGCTTTTAATCAGTTTTCAGTTAAATTAATTCAATCCAACTTTATAACAGTCACAAAATGTCACCAAGATCACTCTGTCCCTCTAAAATCTTTCAGAAAATCGCAAAAGTGTATTTAATTGTATTGTTTGCTGAATATCACAATATATATCGTATCGTGAGATTATTGTATCACTACAGCCCTAAAACTTAGTTGGCTGCACATACATACAGGTGGTAGCAAACTTCTTCAACTGACAGTGAAGATATAGTTTATTTTCTAGTTCTCTGGTGCCGCCCCTTTTCTGATGCCGCCCTGGGAAACTGCCCACATCCAAAACAGCCAATGTATGCCTGTTTTCAAAAAATGTCAACAAAAATGTTTTGTTGTTTCAAGCCAAACATGACTCAAGACTAATTTTTCCAGGTTTTTATATTCAAGTTTTGAGGAAACCATTTTGTTTTACGTTAATTTAGAATGAAATTTTGCACCGAGGCGACTTGCCCTCATCCAGCTGAGTGACCGGTGTAATTTGTTATGAGAAAATTTTAGCTTGTGCACATAAATGTGCAAATACATTATCAACACAAGAAAACTGAAAATGTTCAACTTTTGTTGCTGTCGCGGGAAACTTTCACGTGGGCAACTTTCACATTCGTCGCTTCCCATCTGAGCTTCATGTTGATGAACATTCTGCGAGTGAGAGGCTTATAGGTCAAAAGAGGCAAACTAGTTACATTTAATGAGATTTACTTGAATAACTTTGGGGACAAAAATACTTTTAGGAGTATTTTCACTAAATTGTACTTTTTCCTTATGACGTATTGCTACTTTTCCTTGAGTAAAATTTCAGGATTTTCTACCCACTCAATTAAAAACAAACATGTTTTAACCAGAAATTAACCGGCCACAGACACACCTGCAGATTTTGTTCAAATCTAATAAGTTCTGAATTGAGAAAAAGAAAAAAAAAAGATTTAAAAATGTTTATTTTGTCTGATTTTGTTATTTCATAATTATGGTATTTGTATTAATTAACTTTATGCTTTGATCTGTCTGATGGTGTAACTTTTAAATATGAAATGATTGATAATCTGATCAGTTACTCAGTACTTGAGTAAACTTTTTACCAAATACTTTATTACTCTTACTTGAATGATTTCTTCGATGGGTACTTTTTATTTTTACTAATATGTAGAAGTGGTGCTGCTTCAATATATTTTACATTTTTAGCTACTCTACCCACCTCTGAAAACAGGTAGAGTGATTAATCTGCATTACATAATATTAACGAGTTAAACTTCAATGTTGACAACCTTAAAAATGAAGCACATTTTCTTTGCTGTGCTGGTAAAATACCTGATTTCTGTAGTAGATTCCTTCCCCATGATTTCTCACAGCGAGGACCTGATCTCTCTCTGGACAATGGGCTCTTGTGGTCCAGCGTCTGTCTCTCGTTGCTCCGTCTGGGTGATGAGGACCGTCTCCCGTCTCTCCTCCCGGAGGACGACCGTCTCTCGTGACTCCCTGAATGTGAGCGGCAGGGAAGGGAGGACGGCTTTTTGTGACGTGGCGACCAAAAAGGAGACCGAGATCTAACAGGGAAGCAGAATGTGGCTCAGGCGGATTCATTTATGATAAACAGCTTCTGCTTTTTCTTTCTCCTGACAAACCTGTGGTTGTATCTACGGTCATAAGGTGATCTGGACCGAGAACGGGACCGGGAGCTGGCATGTCGATGGAACGGTAACAGCGATGGACTTTCAGCTTCAGCACTAAAATTATAATAATGATGATTTAAAACAAAACTGAAAATTCAAAGGATTCAAAGTTTGCTTCTCGTTTTAAGTGGAGGGATTTTACCTGAGGATTGGTAGAACATCTCCATCCCAATGTGGAAATCTGTGGAACGAGGAGGAGAAAAACAAACATCAGAGGTTCTTCTTCTTTCCTAAAAAGGAAGCAAGCATAATAATTTTATCTGAGGTCTGGTTGCGGATTTGGAGGAATATTCTGTCCACCACAAATTCTTTAACATGGCGCGATTTCTGCTGGGAGAGTCTAATCAGATTTTCTATTACGCCAAAACAGAAATCAAAGTTTGGTGATTCCCAGTTCTCACGCTGGAGGGAGTGTGTTGTGGTCTCTGCAGACTGTTTTCATATCTTTGGGAATGTCCACAGTTAAAAGCCTTCTGGAAGGATGCCAATCGAATCCTCTATGAAATTTTGGGTATAACTTTAGCCTTGTCATTTCCTGCCGTGTACCTTGGAATAATTCCTGAAGGACTTGATAATAAGGACTCACACATGTTGAAAATATTTCTGATGGCAAGCAAGAAGGCGATTACTAAACGCTGGCTCCAGGAAAGACCCCCTACTCTGAAGCTTCTTGAGAATATCATAAACTTGATATACGATATGGAAATGCTGACATTTACAATACGTCTCCAGAAGGAGAAAGAAGAGAGACTTTGGGGAAAATAGGATCATTTTATAACCAAGAGTGAAACAGTTGATGGTTGTGATTCTACATCACTCAGTCAGACACCTGGGAGCTTTCATCTGCATTTATATTATCTCATCTAACTTTGTACAGAGAAATGTCTGCACTGTAATATAGTCACCTGTATGACTATCTGCTGCTTGTCCTAGTCCTCATGTTCTGAATGTATGTGTTGTTTAAAAACAAATAAAAATAAAGTGTAAGAAAAAAAGAAGTTCTTCTTCTTTCCTAACAATGTTTGCTCGATCCATGAGTTACTAGATGAGACAACTAAGATGCACTAGCTTAGCATAAACAGCTGTTACTTATGTGAATGGATTCGGGCCACTAAACCCTCCTGCTGTCTTGTCACCCTGTTTGCGGTCTGGCACAATTTTACTAGTTTGTGTGTGTGTGTGATTCTGGGAACTGACGATCTGACTGGTCAATCTCCCCCCTGCTGGCCGACCGCAACATCAAGCCCATGGAAGGGTTAAAAAAAACAAAAGAAAATGTATTTTTTCAACAGAAATGTGAGAAAAAAGTCAGAATTCTATTTTTAATCCGAGAAATTTCATTTAAATTTGAAGATTCCCTCGTTAATCTGAAATATGTCCACGTTCATCTAAGTGTTCTGACATTTCTCTGACAATTTTGACTTTAATTTAAAAATTCTGACTGCAATCTTAGAATTCTGACTTTATTTTTAGAATTTCAACGTTTAATTTTGACAATTCTGAGTTTTATATATATGTACATATATATAAATTATAATTCTGACTTTTCTTCACAAATTCTGGCTATTTTTGAGAATTCTTACTTTCCTGTAATACTTCTGAATGTAATTTCAGATTCCCTACTTTTATTCAAATCAGAAAATATGAAAATGTTTGGTAATCTTACATAACATAAAACAGAAACTTTTGTTTAATTACCAATGTCAAACAGTGAGGAAAAACTATTTTTGTGACTTTTTATACATTAAGTGTCTGAGTTCAGCCGTTCATTTGGTTTGAAACCCCTGAAATGCATTCATCACCTCGCATGAAGAAACGAAGGACAGTTAAACTACAGATATTCTTATTTAGGAGTTTAGGAGGACCTACTGTGTCCGCAGGATTGTGCAGCTCTCCAGGTGAAAGCTGGAGTTCTGGTGTGACAGCCAGTCCTGGGAGCCAGAACAACAGCATATTCACAAATATTCAACCTAAATCAAAATCAGTCATCTGACACTTTTTAAGCACAGTGAGGTTTTAATGCTGCAGTGCTTCAGATATTAAAAATAATCTCATTCCTCGTCCGTTTTGTCACAAAGAGAAGCAGGTTTACTTCATAAATGTCTACGTTTATCTATTTGTTCAACCTCTCTGTCTGTCCACACAAACTGATGTTTAATTCCAACAGGAAGTCGTCGTTATTTTGAAGGATTGTGATTGGCTAGTAGAGTTTGCATCCTTTCCCTACACTGCCCCCTATGGGTGTGGCATGTTGAAAACATCGCCCAGTGGCATAATGCAGCGGGTTCAAGTGGGTGATTTATTTTTGGTCAGGTTTTCCCCGTATCGCCATGGCGCTAGCCGCCATCTTGTCTTCCGTGTTGCTAGGATACGAGCAGCCGTTGCCGTTCTCAGCCCTCGTTGCTTGTTCGATCAAAGAGTCAACAGTAAACGTGCTAAAGCTTTGCTAGCGTCCACTCACCTCTATGTGGAAGCACTTCTTGTTGCAGATGGAGCAGGTGTGTGGGAACCTGGCCGGCGCGGCTCCTATATAGTCTTTAATCATGGCGACTGTCGGCAGATGGTTGGAAGTGAAGCTCTTAACCGGCGGCACTTTGATCGGAGACAGTTTTGCGTATGAAACGCCACAAGGCAAAGCTTTCCTAGTTTTACATGTCGCTTTAATGTTATGCTTCAGTTTAGCTTTCTTCTTCAGGTCTTTGACTCCTTTTTCTTGACCTTTAGCCTTTGAACTGCTGGGTGTTTTGGATTTGGACGTCAGCTTCAGAGAAGATTGAGGATTAACTCTCGTAGACTTGGAGGGCTGGATGTCTTTCTGTGCTGGTCCGTCACATTCTTCCAGTGCCGACTCCTCCTTCCTGCCAGCGGGACTCGGATCGTCCTCAGTGGTCGTTTCTATCGAGTTGCTAACAGTGACATATTTAGCAGAATGTCTGTAGTCAATCACTCTAACTGGCATCAGAGGACCAGGAGGCATTTTGTCCGGACCTCCAGGTTGGTCGTTATTGGGTTCGTGAGGCTTTTCTGCAGCTCGTTTCTTCTTCCGCAGGAAAATCTCACGTAAAACCAGATGTAGGTTTTCAGAAGTCAGCTGATCCTCGGGGTACGACTCTAGTTCTTTTAGGTCCTCCTTCTCCAGTCCAAACATGTTCAGGACTTCGGCGGCTGATTCTGGAGTGTACCTGGCAGGAGTTTCTGCTTCTGGATCAGCTTTCCCCCCCACAGACGGGTCGGTTCTGGATCGCTCCTCTCCTTTATCCCCGGATGAGCTGACCGCGCTGGACCTGCGCCGTTTTCCCGTCGGCCTTTGATTAGGCCCTGGACTGCGGGAGTGAGATCGTGATCTCCGACTCTGGTGATGCCGCAGGTTGTTGGACTCGTTGTTGTGACTCTCAGCTTTTATTTGTTGCTTTTTCAAACTCTTAGTGTCTACGAGAGACTTTTTTTCTTTTTTTCTTTCACCAAGACAAAGAAAAAGGAAACAGAAATGAGGATCAGATCAGTAAAAACTGCAATCTGCTGTCGATTGCTTTTGTCTCGGAAGTTTACCTGGGTTGGATCTTGGCAACCCACTCAGGATATCTGTGGAACCAAAAATACTAATTCAGCACAAGGAAGAAGAACCATAAAGAACACATTATAAAGCAATTCAACTCCTAAATCTGACAGTAAAACTGACCAATTGGATGTTTTACTATTTTTACTACTTTTAAAAATCAATCATAATCAACAAAATGTGGATTTTTTTTTTAACAATAAACAAGGTTCTTACTATGGATGAAACTTAAGTTAAGCATTAACTGAGTTAATCTAAAGTTGATCAAGATTATAAATCAACCAACAATTAACTGATAAGCAGCCATTTTGTTAAAAACTGTAGGTTTCTAATCTTTTAATAACATTTTCATAATATGCTGAAGAAATTGTTAAACTGTATTTATGTTTCTTATAAATACATCTGAACTTGTTTCAAACAAGAAACAAAAATATTTTAACTTCTTGAATAAACTCTGTATTCTCTTCGGTAATGATAAACCATTTGTCATTTTGAATTAAATTGAAAACCTAAGGAGTTTATCGAGTGTTTATATTTGTGCATCTTGCTCCGTTTGAACCGTTTCTCTCTCCGCCATCTTGGCTTCTGTATCAACGGCTGACCGGCGGCGCCCTCTGCTGGATGCCGCCCGAACTACAACACTAAAAGACTGGTCTACTGTTACTCATTGTTGATTCGTACAAGTAATAAAAATGGTAAAAACATCAAAGAAGGTGAATAAATTTTATAGCCACTGTACGACAATCTCCAGGGAAACGAGGAAGTTAGTTTCTTGTCTGCCCACAAATGAACCAAGTTCAGATAAAAGTGTCTGAAGGAGAATCAAGCACAAACTGACTTCAGCTGCAGGAGAATCCGGTTCCCAACGTGGTTCGTTTCGTTCAGGTGGAGAAGCCAAAGCTTGTAGAGAGAAAAACAACAAAACATTTAAAATGATCCTAAAGACCAATAAAGAATGTCACCGATCAAAGGAAATAAAATTGGATGTTTGGAGTTAAACTAATTTCCTATCAGCAAAGGATTAATCGGGACTGTAATCCTACATTAATCATTTTATCTCAAACTAATGAAAATATTTTCCAAATTAATATTATTACAATAAAGTTGAAATAATACGAGAATAGTCGTATTTAAATTTTGTCGTGCAATTTCTTTCTTGTATTATTATGACATTTATTCGTTTAATATGACTTTATAATATGACTATTTTATTCTCATAATAGTATTACTTTATTCTGATTATTATTCCCAATATATTTTAATTTTATTCTTGTAATATTATGACTTTACTCTTATAAAATCTTGACTTTATTCTGGTAATATTGAGTTTATTCCTGTACGATTTTTGACTTGTGTTGTTATAACTTGATTCGTAAAATTATGACTAATATCCTTGCAATTTATTTTAGTAATAGTTTATTCTTGTACCATTTTTTTCTTTAATAATCAAAGCTTTTTATTTTTTATCCATAGAAAATCAGGCTTTTATTTTTTTTTTACATTTTGTACAATAATCGCTACTTCTGACATCCCTTTGAGTTAGAATACGTCAATCATAATAAATAGAAAAACAAGTAAAATTAACTTAATATATAATGTGTTACCTGAACTTAAATAATTCAAATCAATTAATTGATTAATAATAAATCAATTAATGGTGACTGTGGCTGTGTAGGTAGAGTCGTCGTCTTGCAATCGGAAGGTTGCAGGTTCGATTCCAGCTTCCTCCTGCCACATGTCAATGTGCCCTTGGGCAAGGCACTCAACCCCAAATTGCCCACCGAGCTGCATGTCGGTGTGTAAATGTGTGAGCGATTGTGAGTGCGACTGGGTGAATGTGGCTCCAGTGTAAAACGCTTTGATTCGTCAAAATGATTAGATAAAACGCCAGATAAGTTCAGTCCATTTAACCATTTAATTAACCCGGTGCAGCAGCAGGATGTAGTTTAAGTTAAATTCTCACCTGTGGTGTGTGACAGGTTGCGTCGCAGAGGGAGCAGCGGTGGGGAAGCAACCTGGGCGTGACGCCGTTATAATCCTCGATCATGGCCAACGTCGGCTGCTTGCCCTCCGACATCTTCATCTGCTTCAACACCCAGACCTGCACCATCGAAGGCAGTTTGCTTAAAAACGACAGCTGGGATTTGGACTGTTTGCCGAGCGGCGCTTTGGCAGAAGAATCTCTCTGCGTCTTTTTCGCCGCCTTGTTCTGTCGTCGCTCCTCCAGCTTCGGCTCCGATTTCCGTTTCGCATTTTTCTGCTTCTTTGGCTTCTGCTTTTCAGTTCTTTTCTGTTTGTTCTCAGTGTTACTGTTAGAAACGATGTGATGTGTGGCAGGTATTGCGTCCCTTAATCGCTCAGCTGTTGTAGCCAAAGATGTTTTCTCTTTCTCTAGTGGTAACTCATCTACAACCCGACCGGTGTTGTCCTTTTCACAGCCGGAGTCCCTCACTTTGCTTGGCTTCAGGATGCTTTTTAGTTTAGGTTTGGGTTCAGAAAACCTTCCTTTTGTTTCCGTCTTGCTAAAAATCTGATGCAGGACGCAGGACAGCTTTGCAGGATTGACCTGCTTCAAAATGTGAGGGTCGAGTTTTTTCAATCCGTCTTCGAGGCCGAAGCTCTGAAGAATCGCAGCGACTGGCTCTCTGGTGTGTTTTAGCCGATTGAGCTCAGACGACACAACGAATCTGCCTGGAACTGGGCTTTCATCGTCTCCTAACCCTGGAATGGACGGCGTGTCGTCTTTCTGTCCACCAGACGAAACCTCCAGGCTGCCATCAGAACCGGACGGAAACTCTGGTGGATTGTTGTTGGTATTTGGTTTGAAAACGGGGAGCCAGTCCAAGGAGAAATCACCAAAATCAGGAGCAACACGGGATGTTGACGGCCTTGCAGAGGAGGAAGGACATTCGTTTCTTTCACTAGAGTAAGTCTTCCAGTTCGTACCCCGATGTGCCACACGTCTGACGCCGCCTACCAACTCATTATTATCCGATTCAGATGCGTTTTGAGCTGGCAGGTAGTTGGCAGGAGATGAAGATCCAGGAAGAGTCAACCTGGGTCCAGGATTAGAAAATCCCTTGGGAAGTTTTTTCGCTGGTGGCCCATTCTGGTTCTGGCTGGATTGAGACATGATGTAAGCAAACTCCAGATCTTTAAGCTTCTTCAATCCGGAGAGAGAAACTCGCTAATTAGGCCTAAAATCAAAAGAAAAGAAAACATACGAGTCAAAATGAGAGCGAAAGGGTAGATTTATCACGACAGCAAATTCTGCTGGATGATAAATTGTCCCAGAAATTATTGAGATAAATGATAATGTTGTTGTTTTGAGACAATTTTTAAGTAATATAATGGAATAATAATCCAAGAACATATCCTAAAATATGAATAAACTTTAAATTCTAATGAATATTTAACACTGCACTAGAAGACATTTTAACTATCCAAAATAATAACAGAAACAACAAATAAAATTAATTATGAAGTCTGTAAACAAATTTGTCATCCAGTTTTTGGTAGAAAAACAACAAACCATGCAAATTGATTGTTTTATTTTATCATGCAATTAATTAATCTAACATAAACTCGCATGCTGCTTCATTTTCAGCCAACCTTCGTCCTTCCACTCAACTTTCACATTAGTACACTTGAATGAATGGAAACACAGAACGAACAGCAGCTTCAAGGAATAAACGTTTCTGCATTGAAACTCACATTTTATTATTTTATGTTATATTTTGATTTTCTGATTAACTGAATTTATGATTTCTAATCAGCTGTGAGCTGAAAATCATCAAAATTAACAGACATAAATGCGAGAAATATAGTAATAAATAAGCACTTTTAGAATTACGGAAATAACTTTTCTAACTGTTTGAGATACAGCTTTATATAACTATTATATTAAATAATAATAATACTGTGCAAGTTAATGACTCGATGCAATTTGCCTGTTTGATAGAAAACTTTAGTTTTTTCTCAATTTAAAACAATAAAATTACTTTTACTCAAGTGATAACTAATCAGAATTATTGTTTATAATGTGCATTTTTTGATGAGATGTGTTGTGAATTATCGTGTTATAAATAAAATCCATTGAATTAACGCTCAGAAATTTAACCCTAACTTCCAGTTTGGCGGAAGTAACACGGATCTCGTGTTGATAATGGATTAATTTCTGACCATAAATGCAACAATTTATCGAAAACACTACTTTGCTCAAAGGTTCTGCAAAATCCATTGCAGTTAATACAAAGGGAAAAAAAAACATCATGTCAGAAAGAGGATTTATCATATGTCAGAATCATCTATACCGGTAAAACAGACGGAAAAACTTCAAAATTAAAGTAATTATTTTTAGCATCGCTTCCTTCAGTGATGTTAGCAGCTCAAGCTAAAAGCTATCGTTGCTAACGGTGAACCGTTAATCGCGTCCCGGTGAAATTAACGGACGTTAGCAGGAAAATCTAGCGCAGGTTTCATTGTTTTATCGACATAACGAGGCTTTGCTGAGCTGATAACATGTTTACCTTAAACGGCTGAGCCTGGACAGCAGCAGCGGCTCTTCTTCTTCTTCTTCTTCTTCTTCTTCTTCTTCTTCTTCTTCTTCTTCTTCTTCTTCTCCTCCCAGTTTGACTCCGAACTGCTGCCGCCTGCTGGCCGGGAGAACAGCTGCGGTCAGAGACTTGGGAGTTGGAGGAAGTGTTGTATAAAGTCCTGAAATCTCAAAGTAAAAGTTTAGGTTCCTCTCCAAAATATGACTTTGGTAAAAGTCCAAGTCATTGACTGAAATGTTACTTGAGTTAAAGTCTTAAAGTATCTGAATTTTTTGTACTTAAGTTTGGAAATTACTGTAAAAATGTATTTACTCAAGTAATGTAATGAAAAGCATAAGTAAGAGTAAAACAAGGCAAATGCAGTTTGAATGACATTTTTTATATTTTGGTGAACTTGTCAAATACACTTAGAGTAATAAACACAACCAAGTGCAGGGAAAATTAAACCTGCTAATAGATAAACCTGCAGGCATCATTAGGTGCCTTATCTACAGCACAAGGTTAATAACTTAACCTGCTTTACAACTGAACCAGCTTCTGACATGAACCACATATACATTTATATGAACCACATATACATTTATATGTGGTTCATGTTGTATGGGGCTCCATTAGTGTACGACTTTGTAGCAGCCAATCAGTAGGTGGGTCAAAACACTAACGTTTCTCTTTCTCACTTTTTTGTAACAAGTAACTAAACCACACATTGAAAATGTATCGGAGTCAAAGTATGTAATTAAGTTCGGAAATATAGTGAAGTAAAAGTGAAAGTTATCAAAAATGTTCATACTCGAGGAAAGTATGAAGTACTCCAAAATATACTTAAGTAAAGTAGTGAAGTGTTTTTACTTCGTTACTATTCAACACTGGTCGGAGGGATGATTGTTGGATCTGATCGGAGGAAACTCTGGTCACCTGAGTGAAGTTGCCCCCCCACCTTCTTCAAATCAGACAAAATTGGTGTCAAACGTTTGTGCTACGTTTGTGCAGCAAAATTTGTCGTTTGTGCCGTTATCCTTTTAAAGATATAAAGAAAGTTGGATTTCATTAAAGTTTGGGGGCTGGTTGACCTTTTGACCTTTACACTTACATTAAAATCTTCAAAGCCAAAGTAGCACAAACGAAAATGTTTGCTGGACAAACGTAGATGAGTTGATTGACACCCATTTTGTCTGATTTAAAGAAGGTGAGGTGAGGTTGACCTTGGATGATCTCTAGAAACATTTCTTTATATCTTTAATTAATAGCGGCACAAATGAAAATTTTTGCTACACAAACCAGCACAAACGTTTGACACCAATTTTGTCTGATTTGAAGAAGGTGGGGGGGCAACTTCTCTCAGGTAACTCATGCTACCAAGTCGGGATTAAAGCCAAAGACCTTCTTGCTGCAAAGCAGCAGCGCTTGATTTTGATTGTTTCACATAGTTAAAGTTGAACCAGTGATTCTTGAGAATAGGGACAAAATGGGTTTTAATTTTCCCACATTTTTTTTGTTATTTCTCAACCTTATGTATGCAAATATGACAAATAAAGTTTTGTAAATGTAAAGATGCTGAGGTACAGGCTCCCAGTTGCAACCTTTTTTTTTTTTAAATTACATTTTTAATCGACCTGACCTACAGCGTTGTCATCACAATCTGACAAAAAATAAATAAAAAATAATTTTTAATGACTATGTCGGTGATATTTTTACTCATTTTACAGACAAATGCTTCTTAAGAAACAAAATAAATAATATTTAAAACAATAAAAAAGTCCATTTGACGGAGTTGACACAGAACTGAAGGTGACAAACTAGCAAGTGGAATGAAAAACCTGGTATGTGAAGTAATGCAATTTATGGAAAATACATTAAAATGAATTAACTGCACATTTAAGTGAGATTTGACAACAATTTCACTGAAAAAATCTCAAAAACTCTGATGGAGTTGACAAAAAGCCAAACTACCTCAATTTATATGATGTTAATCTGAAGGAGGCTATATTGTATCTCACCAGGTCCATGAAATATTTGCAATTTACCAAAATTAAGCTTTTATTTCACAAAATGTCATCAAAGTTTTGTAAAATGTCAATTATGGTGTTGACACATCAAGGTTGTTACAAAAAACTTAGGAATAAAAAACTAAAGAATAACATAAGCTAACCAGAGCTAACTAGCCTTAAGCTAACCAGAGCTAACTAGCCTCTTAGCAATGGAAGAAACAGGAAGTGGTCATGGGGTCCTCAGAAGTTCTGCTGCCCCCAATAATGCCTGATTTTTTTTTTTACATTCTTTTAATTTCTGACAGTGTTGACAAAAACTAAGGACAAATTTCAATGGAGTAGGAAAATATAAAAAATATATTTTTAATTCAATTTATTGATACCTTTATAATTATTTATATGAGTACTTATACTTAATTGTCATAATATATAATTTTAGTATTTCTTTAATTGTTTTAAACTATTATAATGTACTGAGTTCTGCTCCTGGACAAAGGCTTTTACAGGCATCATCCACCGACTACAATGTT
>CAEGAF010163046.1:0-43276 GCA_903067075.1 Micropoecilia bifurca | reverse complement strand
ATTAATTTAAGAAGGATTTTTCATCATTCTATCAGGTTTAAAATTTTGAATCATATTTGACTTAAAAATATTTTAAAGTAAAATTAAATGTATATTATAAACATTTGCTGCTGCTGTTGTAAATTGTGACAAGAAATGTTCCCTGCTTGGAGAAGAGCTACAAAGAAATAATTTTGGTTTAATAGTTTTACACGTTAGCATAGAAATAGAATAAAGGATGATCCGAAAAAAATGATGCTGTCGCTCCATATTTGATGAGTTGCAGGGGCGGATCTAGCGGGGTGGCAGACGAGAGAGCCTTGCCACCCCTGCTGCCACCCCAGCTTGCGACAATTAATCCAATAAATTGTTATGGCAAATCGGACATTAAGCGCATGAAACTCTTTTTTGACAACAATGTAACCTGACATATATATATTGATATATATACTGCCACCCTTGAAAAAGTCCCTGCCACCCTCTTGCCACCCCATAAATATTTTTCTAGATCCGCCCATACTCTGACCCCATTATGAGGTCCTAGGAATTACTCCAAATATAATAGTAATGATAATAATAATACTTTTAGCATTAAACAATATTTTTATTTAAACAAACCTTGACATTTTTACCAACCAACACATCTTCCAATCTGCAGTAAAATATTTTAACTACAATTAATACAAATAGACAATTATCTAGTAGAAAAATAATAAAATATCAAATATAATAAAACATGTTTTTCAAAATACTAGGTTTTCTTTGAGTCCTTCTAATAATATGAGAGGCAACATGTCCTTATTCCACTGATAGCCTACATTTTATGCTATGCATGCTCAAAAATAAGAGTAATGGTTTGTTTATACATGGTGACAGTGTTAAGGGAAGGGCAGGTAGTGGCCTGTCGCAACCATCTGACATCCTCCAATGAGGCCATCTGCTGAGCTGAGCAAGGTGTCTCTGTCCCCTTGGTGGGTCGTTGCCTTCTCACAGCGCCCTCCGGTGGGCAAAAATCCCAGCTTCTAGTCTGCAGACGCATGTTATGATCACCAGCTTTAATTGTAAATCCTTTTGTTGCAGAATGTCAAAATATACAACTAAATAAGTTATTTTTCTTCTTTTTTTTTTCTTAAAAAGTACATGGAATTATTTTGATGAATATGTCATTTATGGGAACCTGTAGCTTTTTCATCATCAGGGATGATGTCTTGTGGAGTCTTTTAAAACCAGGATCCATTACTATCATTCTTGTAGTTTGCCTTGCAATATTCAATACAACATAAAGACATGTATTTATATGTGTGCTTTAGCGATAACAGGAGGCTATTTGTGTCCATCATACTAACTGCAGTATTTCCGTGGTGTGTGATTTAGGCCTTGTCATTTTGCTGCAGCTCTGCACTCTGATTTTCATGATCTTATCAGCTCACAGATTAGCTTGAGTTATGTTTGTGTGTGAGAGGTTTAGGCTTTGAAGTTGATTCAATTCCAAAGAACTGAGACGATTTTATGGTGTGGTCATATCATTTTAAAGGCTTCTGAAATGTATATAACAGAAAATTGTAGGATGGAGATTTTCTTTTACAGCTTACCGTAATTAAAAAAATAACACAAAATGCACATCAATACTATGCACTGTACACACCCCATACAAATTGATCTTTCAGATGCAGACGCTTCCCACCACCCAAAAAAAATGTTACTTTTAATGGATTCTCTGGACTTTAGATTTAGATTTTATCTGTTTTGTCTTTTTCATTGTGTAATACTATCGCTAATTTAGAAAGAGAAGGATTCACCCTGTTTTTAAAAAAGAAATTTTCAATCCATCTGCTTCTCAGATGGATTGTTTCTCAACACAAAATGAACTAAATGTAGTCGAGCTGATGTCCTACCTGATTAGACCTTGGACAACCTCTGGTATCAGAAGTGCTGCAACGACTGCAAGGTCAAAGTCTTAAGTTTAAAAAAAAGCAGAAAGAGGAAATTACAGAAGCAGAAATCCAAAGCCCATTTTTAAGTAATACAGCATGTGTGGGCTCATGAACCGGGCGCCCAGGGGAGATCCGCAGGAGAAGTGTGTCAACCTGAAATATGTGTTAAGTTATTCACTCACCCGAACAAGAGAGGGATAAGGGGAGGGATGCTAACCCAAATGCATTCCCTGGACTCTGAGTAAATATAGAGGGGAATGGGCTGAAGAAAGCATTGGGAGGTCATCCATTTTTCATGAGATACTCTGGCTGCAAAGCAAACATCCCTTTTTTCCCAAGCATGGGGGAAGCCAGCAAAGAATGTAAAGAGTGGAATCACCAGTGATAACATCAGTGGATTTTTAATGTGGTGTATTTGTGTTTTTATCTAGAACAGCATGTATCCTTTTAATATTAAACAGGCAATGGTGAAAATATATATATAATAATGTTTGTGACACTGTCAGGTATAGCTCAGAAAAACATTCAAGAAAGTATGTACTGCATGTTCCTGGTATGTCCAATGTTCAGTTGATCGGTCAGTGTTACAGAGTGTGACTTCATGATATATAAACAAGATTCATGTCTTCAAAACACTGTCTTTTTTTCCATCCACTATTTTCGTCATGTTCTCTTCACTCGTTTGCCTTTCCTGGAGTGTGTTCTTCCACTCATGACTCTTTGTTGTGGAAACTTCCCTCTCCAACCTGCAAGCTCCTTTCCTTCTGCCTGTAACACAAAGCAAGAGTGAAAAACAGACACAATTACAGCCAGTGATATGAAGGGCTTAATGAAACATCCTGTACCCATTAATCTTTCCCCTTGAGGGGGTGCAGCAGAAAGGATGCACTGGGATAACTGCTGATTAAATGCTCCTAATAGAGGCCATTCATCTCACCTTAAACCTTGAACATTTTAACTTGTAGCAGCAGCCAGCACTACATTGCTGCATGTTTCTTTGAGCAAGCAGTGCAGTTTCAATGCAAATTTTTTATTTATTTTATTTAATTTTGCACTTTTACATTTACTAATTTATAAAATATCCTTCTTTTTGGTTTTCCAAACCAACAGAAATATTAGTTTCCACATTAGCTTACATACAATCCACTGCAATAAATCATTTATAAAAGTCACCTAATCAGTGCAGTCCACTTGCAGTCAACATGCAGTCCAAAGCACAAATCTCAGGACAAATGCAGCTGTTTTGTGTAGGCCTTAGGTTTGTTAGATAACATTAGTAAACCCAAGGAATCCAGCAGACAGGTTAAGGACAACATGGTGGAGAAGTTTAAAGCAGAGTTAAGTTTGAACATGTCTTTTAAATTAGCTCAATGCATCATTAGCACTACAAGCTTATGAAGACATGGATGTCAATCTATACTAACAATTGCAAAAGGAAATAAACTGAGGATCAGTCAAGATGCCTGTGGGAACTCCAGAGGAGCTGCAAATACCATATTAATACAACATAGCTTATTCATAGAAATGCATATGCATCTTTGGATAGATTGGTGAGACTGAACAAAAGTCAGACATTTCTGAACATGAAAGTAATATTTGGGATAACGATGAAAAATCCCCTATGGCTAGACACTTTAACACAGCTGGTCATCTTTAAATGTCAAGAAGGGAGAGGAGTATCGTAACCTCTTACTGGGTGGGGGGGGGCGCCGATTTATGTTTTCGCATCCACCTGAAAAATGTGTAGTTGCGCCACTGAATGTGACCTGCACTTGTGTTTGAAGAATGACATCATTGTGGGAGGAGATCTTAAAAGCAGTTATGTTTATGCTGGAGGACAGAAGAACAAGGGATGAAGGGAAGTAAAGAGGACACCTGCTGGGCTGTGATGAGGTGAAATCCCAAGGGCCTAAAAATGAGTTCATCCCAGCCACACCAAGTAGCTAACTGGAGCAGTAGTGCCCCCTGATGGCCGGATAATGTTTTACATCGTTGATGAGGACGTCTCTGTACATGAAGAACTGGAAAAAAAATAAAGTACCTGTTTGTCATCTGTTTGCATTGCAGAGAAATCAGTGAAGTTGCCCAGACTGTCGGTGAATGAGGGGCCTAGTAGACGGCAAGACGTGGTGTCATCTGTGAGCAAAAAGAAGGAATGCAATGAATTGGGAAAGGTAGATGTTGAAGATATTGCTTTTATGCCAGCATTGTATGAGCATTAACGTTCCTTTTAAAAGAAACAATCACATAAGATGACCAGTTGGGTAAGAAAAAAATATTCTCATCATTTTTAACCACAGTCTCATGTCTTTGAGCTGATGTGCATGAGTGAGGGACAACAAGCCCAGCTGTGATCAAAAGAGGTGCATCTGCAGAGCTGTAAGTTACTCCCCCATACATACACCACACACACACACACATGCATACACAGAATATGGGGTGGGGGAAATGCAGTGGAGAAATAGGGGTTGTTTTATGGATGAATGGCTGCCGCAGCAAGGTTAAGGAAACCAATCTCTCACTAGTCCCCATCCCTTTGGTGCTGC
Organism: Micropoecilia bifurca; assembly: GCA_903067075.1. Classification (NCBI taxonomy): domain Eukaryota; kingdom Metazoa; phylum Chordata; class Actinopteri; order Cyprinodontiformes; family Poeciliidae; genus Micropoecilia; species Micropoecilia bifurca. Next base: position 38,817 of record CAEGAF010163046.1, on the reverse strand, counting down.
TACCGGTATTTCTAATCTGTGAGCAGCACAACAGTTCCTCTGTGATTCTTTCAAAAGTCATCTCTCAAAAGAACTAATTAGCAATTCCACCAAGGTAATTTATTTTTCTGCAATGTGCAATTTAACAGTTTCGAGCTAGAAAACCTTAAATTAAAGCTCATAAATTACAACCAATTTTGGTTTCATTGGACAAAAAATCTTTTGAGAAGAAATATATTGGTGAAACAGAACAGTGATGGAATGAGCTTGAGAACCTGTGTATGATACATCGGGTGGATTTTGTGGTGATAGATGTGTGCAGTCTTTCTAGTGGAAACATTTTTTTCACCCAGGATTATGAAACAATTGGAATTGTTGGTTAAACTGTTCATCCGACAGTGTGGACAGAGCTTGAGTAGAGGGAATACAACTAGACAACTTAGTGTTGTTAGAAAAAGCTATAGCAATCAGAGCTACAACCCGAGATGTCCTGCTTACCAATTGTTGGTGGGCTAGTGTTGTCCTCTGAAACCAAGCTTTGGTTCATGTCGGTCACTGGACCCTGGAGGGTTGTTGATTGTGTACTGGAGAAGTCTTGAATGCCACATCCCAGAGCTTCCCTTTGCTGGTGGTGCTCGTCCCCTTTCTGATCATAAAATGTGCAGTCAAAGACACACAGCAGAACATATATAGTGTTATATTTGTGAGCTGTGCCCACCTGATCTGCTGATATCACCAGAAAACCATCTGACTGGTCTTCCCTCTCATGGGAACCCGAAGCAACCATTTTGAGAGAATCATCAGCAACTTGCGTTCCTGGTGTGTACTTCCTGTCGTCTTCTCCACCTTGCAAAGCATAAGATATTACTTTATCTTGGGACTTTAAACTTTTGTTGTTCTGTGGCAGTTGTTCTGTGGCATCATCTGGTGACAGTTTTGGCTCCCAGCATTGTGGCAAATAATCATCCACTGAGGTGAAATTGTCCTCATCATCTTCATCTTCTCCTTTACTATGGACCTCCTGATCAGTGAGAAAAGCTGAAATCCTCTGCAACGTTATTGTGCTGTCAAAGAAGTGAGGATATTTCGTCAGAGGCGCTGATGAGGCAGAGGAGAAAGAAAGGGCAGACAAAGACCTTTGACTCTCAGATGTCAGAATGTCCTGTGTTTCAGAGTGGTGTTCCCCTTGGTCATCCTCAGAATGTGCTGTTTGTTCAGTTTCTTCCACAGCTTCCATTGAGAATGGGCTTGGTGTGAGGCGGCGCAGAGCCTGCACTGTCAGAAATATTTCTCTGCTGCTTGATTTTCTCTTTGGTTTCTTTGGCCACACAACCTCACTGTAATAAAGAACACAAAAGGTTGATCAGAAATGACATAAACTCATGATAGACATGGATGTTATACTAGACGCAGCCTAAAATTGAGTAAAATGAGTTTTATTATTTTCATTATGCCATCCTCTTAATGCAGTGCACCAGTACCACTGAACCCTTATGACGATGTTACCACCACTATGTCTGGAAGGGGGTTTTGTGTTCTCTTGAAACACTTTCTTTTACGTCTCCAACTCCTCTGCTTTTCATTTCAACAGAGGATTTGTGCAAATGTTTTCTCACCTAATGTTGTAGTACTCAACCCCATCACAAATAATTTTTGGTTTTGGAGTCAGATCCATCAGTTTCTGTCACCATTTGTTGTTTATTTCTCTCCTAGCTTTCCCGAGTTTATTATTATGTTAGTTATTGACATGCTTCTGTCTTACTGATGTGTGGTTTACGATAATTTAGAAGCCCCAGTACCTTATGCTGGGATTTGGTTTTCTCACTTCCATCACAGCCTTCTTGACCAGTTTGACCAGTTCCTCTGAAGACATTGTTCTCTCCGCCTGATTCTGATACAGTGTGGCAGACAGTGGGCAGGGTATCATTTCACCAAAACAATCTGAAGAAAACAAGACTCACATGCAATGCACTTTATTCAACATTTGATGCATTTCTTGATGTCTTTTATACCTTTATTCGTCTGCTGCAAGATGCATACTTCAGCTCTGCTGCAGTCTTCTTCACCCTGAACAAGAGATTTAAAAAGTTGTTTTAGACCCTTAGGAGTGTGAAGTAAAGTATTTATGAGTTAAAGTAGATTAACCCACATTGCATCCATGGCAAATGTATTTTACAGCTTTGGCATGTAGATTCACTCCTTTGCAGGCCTGGAGGAAGTACATGACCATATCCTCATTTTCTGTGTGGCTTCTTTTCAACAAAGCCCAAGCATCAGACAGACAACTGTGCAGGTGGAGAAACAGAATGACCAAACAGCCAAGGACTAACTCAAGACATTACTCAATTGGTAAAGAACCCAAGAGAGCACCTGCTTAGAAGAAACACTTCTGCACAAAGTTTTGCATCCTCTGTGGTTTCTATGGGAGGTTTTGTCCACTGGAGATACTTCAGTGCCATGTGGTGCTGCTTGCTTTTCAGCAGAGAGATGATAATGCATCGATGTTGCCAGGAGAACTGAGGGACAGCAGCTTTGGGACTCAACAAGAGCTCCATGGCGGTCTGGGAACACATTTTCATTGGTCTTTATTTAGCAAATCAAGTTATTTTTAAATATAAATGATATAACCCAAAGAGAAACACATCTTCATTTGTTTCTATTTTTAAAAAAATCATTTTTCTCCAATGAGTACCTTTGTGCGCCCATGATCAAACATCCAGAAGGCTTTGATTTGATGGGAAAATCTGTGAGGGATCGTGAAAGCATGGCAAAAAGACTGAAGAAGGTTATCTTTGCACTGTAGGAAGTTAGCCACATCCAGGATGAAGTATAATAGCTGGGATGAGTTTATTAAGTGCCATAAGCCATGGTGGCTCCACTGATTCTTTGCAACAATATGCCAAGCTACAACCACAAACTTCATTGTATTTCATTTGGGATTTTAAGTGATAGACCAATACAAAGTAGTTCATCATAATAACTAATTGTTTTTCCACATATCTTGCTGTTTCTGTGAAGTCTTTAGAGGTTTGTTAGGGAACATCGATGAACCAACACCATAAAGGCCAGGATGATCTGAAATCTGAAATGATGGCACATCTGCAAACCAATATATGACTGTCCAAGGACTGGTATTTCAAACCCTTGACCTGTAAGCTGTAATATTTTAGGTCTAAACCCCAGGATTGGATACCACTAGTCTATTAAATCTAATCAAAATACTGAGAGATTTGAGGTTGTAGCATGACAAAATGTGAAAATGTCAAAGTTTTGAAAAAGGAATGTACATTAAAATGTCATGTAATGAGTCCTTAGACATATTGCTGACTGGATACAATACCCTGGACCAACATGTTATCAGTACAAGGAACCAACACAAGCTTCAGAAGTGCGTGAAGAGAAGGTGGGGGGTAGCATTGATCTGTGCAGTCTTCAGAAGTCCATATACACCCATGTCTTTTGGACAGCTGCATCACCAAGCCCTTGATCAAAAAGTCACATCTTTCCGTCTCTCTCTTATTCCACCTAAATTCAAAGAAGGGGAAAAAAGAAAGAAAGGAAACCAAATTTTAAGGATAAATTTAAGGATATGAGTAGAATTAGAATATTTGTAATCTCTTCAGCAAAACATCAGTGGTGTTACCCAGTAGTTTTAAGACACATTTCCTGATGGCTGAGTTCCATTTCCTTCCACATCTGAGAGAAACGTCTCATTTCTTGGGCTTCTGACAGCAACAACAGGGAACACAAACGTCTTTAGAGTTGTGATTGGTTTCTGTCATGTCAATTCTTCCATTGACAAAGACATCAGTACCAGGGAACCTGGGCAGAAGCCCCATAATGCCCCACCACTGAACCAGCCGACCCAGCCAGATGTGTCGTTTCAGAGTCCAGAGCTCTTGGTTCCAACAAGTGTTTCTGCCATTCGATGAGTGCTGTGTGTCCCTGCAGATCATACATGGAGCCTTCAAATCTAATCGGAAATTAGTCAAGAAAGATCACGTTAGTGTTGGAATGATTAGAATATGTCAAGCTGATCCATCTTGTTGCTGAATGGACCTCGTTGTTTTCCCAACCACTGAACCAAGATGAGCAGGTTCTGCAGCCTCTGGAGCAAGATGTGTACTTCAACAAAGGAGCTCCGATCCAGGAACATCCACAGACCCTGACAACGACTGAAACCTAAGGGGTGAAAAAAGAAACTATAAATGTTTTGGATTTATTGGATTTGTTTTTTTCAGAAGTGGCATTTGATAAAGTGCCAGTGCCCAGTTACAGAGGTTGAATTAAATAAAATGAGTTTAACACAGCATATTCAATTTAAAGTGCTTTTGACTCATTAACTTGGAGGAAGAGAGAAGAAAAATGTTTACCTTTCCAGTCCACAAAATAAGAAACATATCTTGCACAAATAAGAGAAACAATCAACATTTGTTTGTCTGGAAAGGGTTATAAACATGGAACAGTTGGGAAGCTTCTAAAAAATGTTGGGCCAAGCAAAATAATCAACACATCCATGAGAGCACAGTAGAAGTCATCAAAACCTGAAACACTGTCTGCCTTATTTCCCTTAGCTAAGGTTAGTGTTCATGATTTAATATTAAAGAAAAAGATTGGGAGAAAATAGCATTTATAGAAGAGTTTCAGGGCAGCAGAACACAGAAGACTGTCTCACATTTGTAAATAAGTATCTTGATACATTGAAAGTCACGCCTTTCAATATATGTCCCATTTACAATCACATTTAAATTGCCAGATATAAAATACTTACACAAGGTTAACAATTCCTTTCTTGTGAATTCTGATGTCCTCTGTAGCCAGGAGCCAAAGATTTGTAGATGTTCCTCCAAACACGCATCACCTTTGTGAAGTTTAATGTAACAACACACCTTTTACCATAAAATATTTTACTAAGTTTATAGAGATGAGAGGTTTCTTCTATTCTTTATGTACCTTTAATATGCAGCTTCTTCAGCCAGTGGATGATGGTTCTGATTTTGTTAGCACCCAAAGCTTCAGACCATTGACCCTCCAACATGATCTTAAATGTCAGATCTTTGGTTCTGCAGCAGGATGAGGAATTTCAGGCAACATTAACCCTCAAACAGCCAAATTGACACTGGCCACACACTTTGATGGTCAAAATAATCTGCGACCTTACTGTACAGAACTGTGAATTATATCAAACAACTAAAACAACTATTTTTCAGAGTTCTGCCACCTCTTCACAACTACCTGAGTGTATTCATTACAATATTTAAGGTTAAGCAATGGTCATATTCAATACTCCAAGAACGAGAAAGTGTGCCTGAAGTGAGATTTATAACACACTTCAGGCACATGTCCTTCAGGTGTTACAAACCTATAACATATAATGTTCTTAGACTAACTTAAACATAATTAGATCAAGAGCAGATTAAAGCATGGAGGTTGTGAGAATTGTTCTGACATCTAAAAATCTTATATATTCAGTACTTACTCAGCAATAGATGAGGTTATTTGTCTGTTGAATGTTGGTGGAATTTCCTCGGTCTGAGCAGAGCAGTGAGTCCTCTAAGTTGTGTCATGTGGATTTTCAGACAACCGCAGCGACTGCAGCAATGTTTTCCTTCACCCAAGCTACTTTCCTAGATGTTAATCCACTAATCTCTCTCTGTTAACATTTCATTGGCTGAGTCGCACCATCTCCGGTCTAGTAGTGAGGACTATTGCAAAAGACGAATCCAATAATTATAAAGGGAAGGAAGTATTCCCTTTTTGACTTTGTGTTTGCCTCAGTGTACTATTTCTCAAAATCTCATAGAACCAAATAGTTGCACAGTCACTCAAAGTACTCTGTTAACTTCCTTCTAGATTATGTCATTAATTTACAAGCAGAATCTAAAAAAACACACTTATCCATGTACCATAAATATGCATTCATAACCTTTTGACTTTTTCACATTTGTCATATTTTACCCAAAAATGTCCATGCAGTTTAGTGGCCTTTTATTTAATATACCAAAATAGCATAATATACCAAAGTGTTAAAAGATGTTAAAATATTTTAAAATTGCTAAAAATGAAAACTTTTTTTATTGAGCGCCATGAGCGAATAGTTGAATAGAAACATAGTTATAATCTTAGGCATTGAATTGTAGCTCTGGTTGTTTGTTTAGGATTAAGAATCTCAATCTCAGTCTTAAATGGCTTGTAGCCTCTAACTAGTTTTCTTCTAGAGTTGCCCTGTGCCAAGCTTCATCCATCTTTTGTTCAACTAAGATCAGCTTCAGATCATAGTTGAAGAAATGCATCCCCTTAGAATACTGATGTCAGTACCATCCATCACACAGGGTGGGGTACAGGATTATGTACAGTCCTAGGAATTTTAGCCTTGTGTAACCAGAGTACCCTCGCCATGTTTGAGACTGTTTACCATTTAAATTAGAGGACTTCTGAAGGCAGATCTTCAGGTTAGTAGGAGATTGAGCTACAGCATCTGTCTATCCTTCGTCTGTCCATCCAGCCATAGCTTATTCTTGTAAAGTCGTGGATTGGCCCATCTAGGATTGCCTTTCTCCTTGTCAAGTGGTTACTGAGATACACCATGGAGAGTCACCGGTGCGCAACATAGACACAATATATTGATAAATAATTTATTTGAATTAATATGAATTAATTAAATATTCAAATATTTATTTACATTTAGATGACATTTGGTGTATTTTATTGTGTAAATTTGGAAATATTCAACATTCAGTGCTTTAGCGCTTAACTATGTCTAACTGAAACGCTTGACCACAACTTTCACCTTCATAAGAATATTAGGAATGAGTAAATAGAACATTATTATTTAGCACAAAGTATGTCTTGGAAACAGAAAGACAAGTGTTAAATCTGTTCTTGAATTTTAATCTACACGCTTACACAACAGCTACTTGTTATTACTTTCCCAGAAGTGAGACTGTCAGATTTGCATAGGTGGCAGAAGGTGGGTGTAAATCCCTAGTGGGGCCCAGGGCCGATTAATGATTAAAAGGAGATTACGTGGAGGGTCAGGTGTTGGCCGCCGGTCTCATTCAGATGCTCCCGTAGCTGCCTTGTGATATCTGTGCCAGTATGACCACTCGGCTCCCTCAACAAAGAATGAGGACATCATGGAGGAAAATAGGCAAATATGAGGGTGACGTCAGGTGTTACTGACGAAAGCAGAGAACATGAAGGTGAGCATAGATTTTTTAAAAAATATTTTTAAAATTATTTTCTAAATAAAGAGTTTTTGCATAATATTTAAGCAAGCATAATAGGAATGATTTGTTTTTACACTTTTAATAGAATGAAGAGATATTGATCTTATGTTTGTTTTATTGTTCTGGCTTTTGTATTGATATCCCATGCTTATAAAAACCTTGTCAAATGTCATTCTACTTATTGATCACTATTTTTCTTTCTGAGACAGTATACTCATTTGATAATATACATATTTTCTTTACTATAGCCTTCTTTGGTATGACCATAATGCAGCGTCTACACTATATCAATTACGACGACTGGAATAAGCTGCTTATGAAAGGACCGACAGAGAACCTACAACCAAACCCCCACCCCTCAGTCCGCTGCCCCCTCTGGAGGATAAACTGTTCCTTTTCCAAGATCTACTTACATCCCACAATTAATCCCACCCTCACCTCTAAGGAATAACTACAAAATATACAAAAAATGGCAGTTTTAAAGGTAAAGTTTACTAAGACCAGGAGGGACAAGCTGGCCCAGATCCTGTGGATCCTCAACTGGATCTCCGTGGTCACAGGGGTCATCCTGTTCAGCCTGGGGCTCTTCCTCAAGGTGGAGCTCAAAAAGCGTGAAGAGCTGATGGCAGAGAAGGACATCCAGTATGTCCCCAACATGTTGATAGCTGTGGGCCTCATTGCTTGTGCAATCAATTTCCTGGGTGGGAAGATCTGCTATGACTGTGTGGACTCCACCAAGTTCTTGCGCTGGAAGCTGATCATGCTGCCCTACATCGTGTGCACCTTCTTTTTCACCCTGTGCGTGCTTGTGGGGGCTCTGATGTGTTACAGCATGCACTGGGAGCTGGAGGAGGCTCTGAACCTGGGCCTGATGCAGGCGATGAGGTTCTATAAGGACACGGAGATGCCAGGACGCTGCTTCCTGAAACACACTGTGGACACACTGCAGATACAGTTCCAGTGCTGTGGAAACAGCGGCTACAAAGACTGGTTTCACATTCAGTGGATAAGCAACCGTTACTTGGACATGTCCAAAACGGAAGTTGTAGAGTAAGTAAAGTATGTTGTTGCAACACTTTAAAAACTTGACAAAATGACAAGAATGCAGAGCTGTTCTTCAGAATGAACATTGACATTTTACAACTGAACCATACCATTATTTTTTTTCAATGGTTGAAGATTGAGAGAAGAAACAACTTCATTTTTAACTGCTGCACTTAATACTAGTGTTCTCCAAACTACACATAAATTCAGACTAAATAGTTTCTAGATTAATATTTAAAACCTTTTGGAAAAAATGAGAGCTCATGGTTTGTTTCCTGACAAAAATGTGGCTTTTAGTCCATTATCTGTTCAGTAAGGCAAAAGTTGAGGCCATTTCTCACATTGATTTATTAAACATGTGTGATTGAGATCATCTACTTGTAGACTGTCTTAATCACAGTTTATTCATAATTAAACAAAGAAGCTGTTTTGTTTACATAGGTTCAGGTTAGTTTGCATGTTTGTTTTTTTTACCTGCATAAACTAACAAAAAGAAATGCACCAAATTGACCAATAAAAACTCAACTTTATCCCTTTCCTGCTCTCAAGTCGACTGAGGAGTAATGTAGAGGGGAAGTACCTGATGGATGGAGTCCCATTCAGCTGCTGCAATATCAACTCGCCTCGGCCCTGCATCCAGCAGCAGATTACCAACAACTCGGCCCATTTCAACTATGAGCATCAGACCGAGGACCAGAACCTGTGGATGAAAGGCTGCCGGCAGGCACTGCTGGAATACTACACCCACATTATGCAGTCCATTGGCCTTACAGTCCTCATTACCTGGCTCTTTGAGGCAAGGAAACACTAACCTTGAAAATATATTTGTACCTCTTACACTTGTCACATATCAAAACCAAACATTAAGCATTTTATTGGGATTTTATGAAACAGACAAGTGAAAGTAGAGCATAGAAGTCTTTCTGAATTTGCCTGCCTGGTTTGCACATCTAAATACTGAAATGTTGCCCATTCTTCTTTGCAAGATTTCTTTAGCTCAGTTAGTGTGCATGAAGAGCATCTGAATGTAAATTTTCAAAATTTGCCACGTATACTCAGTAATAGATTTCGGTCCTAAATATAACAGGGACACAAGAACACTTTTGAATGTGCTTTGAATGCGTTCCCATATGCCCTAGTCTCATGTCTTTTGCAGCCTCTAATTGGTTATTTTTTAATTACTGCCTGATTACAAATCTGATTATCTCTGTTTCTGTAGAAAACAGTTACAGTTTGATACAGATACAAAAACAAATACACTCTTTGGGACTGTAATGTGACAAAATGTAAAAAAAAAAAAAAGGTTCAAGATTGAGCAAATATACTTTCACTGTACCTGCAGTTGTTTTAGAAAATCTTTACATTTAGACAATCTAAGCTTCTCCTTTGGTCTTCTAAAAATAATTAAAACATACCATATCCAGACTTTTTTTTTTATTTTATTCTTGTCACTAATTGCATTCCTGTTTTGTTTTAGCTGTCAGTGCTGACGGGTGTTCGTTACCTCCAGACGTCCCTGGAAAACGTGCTGAGGCAGGGAGACCCTGACTCTGAATCTGATGGTTGGCTGCTGGAAAACAGCCTCATGGAAACGGCCCGCACCAACCTCAGCATCATAAAGAGCCTCGGCAAGAGCAACCAAATAAACACAGCCAACAATGGTGACCCCAATATTGATGTACCATCCACCTCAAAGGCACATTATGGGCCAGACAATGTTCCCCCAAAGGAGAAGATGGAAACAAGCTAAACATTTCAGACTTAAAGACCGTACTGAAAAACTTCTCCAGTCCTCTGAGCTGTTGTTCTGCTCTCAGCAGAGATCTTAAGATTACGTATTGTCTACAATTTTTAAGATCTGTTAATGGTGTTATATATTATATTATTTATGTCAGGACATTATCCATTTTACTAGTCAACTACTAATTTACTTGTCGCCATGTTGGATTCTTTTGGTGACAAAAAAAATGGAATTGTAAGGTTTGCCATAACCAAAGACTGACTCTATGTCAACTTAACAGAATAACGTGTCAGTGAAAGTGGCCTTGCCATTAATAATGTTGAATCATACATGCTTTATAAAAATCTAAACTTTTGGATGCAGTGGTGAAGTAAAGTATTAAATCTGTAAACATGTCTAATAGTTGTGCTACAGGGAAATGTTTAGTTGATTACTTTTTACATGCTTAGTGTTAAACCAATGTTTGGGTAGAAGATCTGTTCTATACGTTCTATAGATCACTTTAGTCATCTGTATTAATCTAATCACTTTTTGTTGACAAAATGCAAGGCGCCAATCTACAGGAAGTTTTGGTTGTCACTTCAGATTTAGATTCTTGAGCCATATTTATCTTTATTCTATTTGTGCTGGTCACCATACATGAAATTTATAAAAATCCTCATCTAACAGAAAAGCAAGATTATATACACTGCACCTGGGTATAAAATCTACAAATTGATTTAAATGGGACAAAACAGCAAATAAAAACAAGTGGGATTTACATAGCAAATACCACAGTGTATCCAACAAAAGAAACAGCTACGATAGTCAAATACTGATAAATGGATTACATAAATGTTTATCATAAGGTTTCAATGTAAGTACATTTAAATAGCTATATAGTCATATTAGGTACAGTATATAGGCGTTAAATTACTGGGTCAGAGGCTGCTGAGAGATTGCCATTGGGACCTGGGTACTGATTGTAATCCGTTGCCTTGTTTGACATCGAACCATCCCAATGATGGCTCTCCTGAACCTGCAGGGAAAAAATAAATCTTTTACAGTCCCAGAACACACTGTCAAATATAATCCTGTGCAGTCAAGAAAACACTCACTTTTTGTTGGCAATAACATAGATGCAGGGGTTGTAAAACGTTGAGGACTTTGCGAAGAGAGGAGCAATAATGGCCATTGGGGCAGGTATGGTCTTTGGGTCACCAAATGATGCCCAGAGGCAAACCAAGGAGTAGGGAGACCAGGCAACCAGAAACATGATGATCATTATAATAGACATCTATAGGCAGAAACAGAGATAACAACAGTCTTAACTTTAACACTGAATTGGTTTCCTTGTGGATAAATGCAGGTTTTACCAATTTAAAGATACTATGTTTTGTCATAGGAAAATGATTGTGATTAAAATCAGTCTTAATAAATATTTTTCATGTTTTCATGTTTAAAAAAAACCATGTCTACTAAGTGCTACACATAAAAAAACTGTTAAAAAACTTGCATTTCGCTAGGAAGAGGGGTGTCAAGATCTTTTTTTAGTTGCTGTAGTTACTAAACTGTAGTGAATTTCTTGGATTCAAAGCCTCACAAATTAAATTCTTAGGATTTGTATTTTTAGTTCATAAGTTTACGACAGTGACTCAAATGATGGTCTGCATCACTTTATCCCTCCTAAGACTTCTACTTATGGAGATAAAAGTTTCAGCTGTAAAACAGATGCATCCGTTTTACCAGAAGCCTCCACTTTGGGAAACCCTTGACACATTAGCCCCTCCAGTGTGTTCTAGGTCTGCCAGGGGCATCCAGACTAACAGGGGCATCCAGATCCATTTTCCAAACCGCCTTGACTCTGAGAGCTCATGCAGCCTATGTAGTGAATATTTCATTTGGTTGTGTCTGGGGTCTTTTCTCTTTACTCTTGTACACAGGGCTGAATTACAGCTAATTTAGTAAATCTAGAGCTTACGCATTTTGCCCAACTTCTTCTACAACATGACACACCAGAACAAAAACTCTTATTAATGTGGATGAATCACAGATCTGTCCTACCATCACAAAAGAAAAAATAATAATAATAACTGAGTTTCTTTTGGCTCACTTCTCCCAGCCCATCTTGAAATTCACTGACTTGACAAGAACAAAGCAGTACAGACTCTGAACTTCAGTTTCATTTGGGATTAACTGAACAGAAAGGTAAAAAGACCACAACACATTTGTGGAAACATGTCTGACATTCTAAAATGTCGTCTGGTCACTAATGATTCATCACCTTAAAATTTTCTGCTAATGGACACAAGATAGTGTTAAAGCACGCTGTTAGGAAAAGCAAAGCTGACTCACCTTGGTAACGTCCATCTGGTCAGACCAGTCGATGTTGATGCTCTCCAGGCAGTTACTAGTTTTGTACCTCTTCACGGTGACAGACACATTGTAGTAGCAGTAAAACATGACAGATAGAGGAACCACAAAGTTTACTGCAATCACTGCCATCGTGAAGGAGATGAAGGAGCTGTGAAGGAAAAGTAGAGGTGTGTTATAAATAACGTCTAGCAAGTGAAGTAAAACTATGTTACACAAAAAGAACAAGATATGCACTTCTGAAAACTCACGCATCGTTTTTTCTCCAGTTGATTGTGCACGTTGCTCCAGTGGGGTCAGGGGCGTAACTTGCCCAGCCTACTATAGGCATGGAGGACCAGAACACAGCATTCAACCAGGCAGCCAGAATAAGGAGGTTGTAAGACCTAGAGGTCATTTTTTGACCTTTAGAGACAAAATCAAAGAACTTCAACTAGAGCGAGAGGGAAGAACTTAAAATCTTGATTGTTTATTAATTTCAAATGTTCCTTTCTATTTTGAAACTGTTTGAAAGTGGGAGTTTTGTTTTGATTAATTATTTTTGACTGATGATGTCTACAATGCTATGATAATTATGTCAACAACTTCCAGTCTGGCATTTTGACATGATGTAAAAACATAAATTAGTGTTGATCTCCGGTTTTAAAGAGAGACCAACTTTGAAAAGATTTCATCGACATTAATACTTTAGGAAAACTATTTGGAGTTGCCACTGCCATCACTTAACATGCTCTGTGGCATCAGATACATTCAACAGGAACCAGAATGACCAAAAGCTTTGTTATGGACACTTTGCAGTTACTAAAACCAAGAAATATACACAGTAAAAGCTGTCCCTAACTGTAGCGTGAAATGGTACGGACATTCTTGGCTTTATTAGTTTTAGTTGTATAAAATTTATTTCGCCCTTCAAATCATATAATTTGTCATTTTAATAACTTTTTTGTCAGGTTTGGAGGATGAAAAAGAGAGTTTCTTCCTTTTACATGGCTCAACTAAAGGTAAAGGGACGTAAAAGTTGGAGGAAAAGAGTGGGCTCGTACTGATGTCTGGTCTGCAGATGGTGAGGTAGCGGTCAATAGCAACCACAGTCAGTAGGCCGATGCTAGCCATGCCGAAGAAGATGTTGAGGGCTGCATATATCTGAAATCAGAAGCAAAATAAAAAGTTCAAACTCGGATTTTCTATGTTGATGCTTATTAGGACATTTTTACTGATCTGTTTGGCATCACTTAACAAAAACACTAGTTTTTAGCTCTTCATATAGGAAAGCATGTTTGCATCTTATGGTATGCGTGTTCCTGAAAGGAATAAAACATAGGTTTGACCAATTCTGCACAAAAACAAACATAATCTTCAGAAATAAAGTCCAAACATGTGACCTGAGCTGACCAGCTGAGGTGAAAGTCTGCCCACTGTTCGGAGTCATGGTAGCTTAGAATAAACCGGGTTAACCATTCTAATTTTACATGATGAGACAGGAAAAAAAAGGTCTAAAAGAGAAACCTGAAAGAAAAAAAGTCAACAAAAATCCAAAGAGAAACCCTTGATCAAAACCACATCAAAAGATTGCAGAGAAGTAAAGTAGAAGAAACTGTGTGTGATGTGTGGGTCAATTTCTGTTTTTGTTTCCTCACCTGACAGCCGGCGTAGCCGAACTTCCAGCTTCCATGTATATCTGAGGCAGCAGACATTGGATAACCAATACCAGCCACTCCAATGTCAGTGAAGGCCAGGTTGATGATGATGAAGTTAGTGGCTGTGCGCAGCTCCCTGAACTTTACAAACATCAGCAGAACTACGATATTACTGGCCAAACTGATGACACCTGAAAGTGGAGGAGGCAAAAGCTTTCTATAAAGGTAGTTCTTTGTGCATGACTATGTATTCTTCCTTCAAATGTTTGCATCAACATGTGTAACAATCATCCATCCATCCATTTTCTTTACACCTTTGTCCCTAATGAGAGGTGCTGGTGCTGATCTCCAGCTAATGTTGTGGTTGAGAGGGAGGTTAAATCCTGCACACACTCACACCTAGGGGCAATTTGGAGAGGCCAATAAACCTGACAGTCATGTTTTTGGAATGTGAGATTAAACGGGAGTATCCAGAGAAAACCCACACATGCACAGGGACAACATGCAAACTCCATCCAGAAAGACCAGGGCTGGGAATTGAACCCAAAACCTTCTTGCTGCAAGGCAACAGCTCTACCAACTGCACCACTGTAACAAACATTCAAGTTCAAAGTAACATACATAATCTGAATGCTTCGTGGTTCTCTAAACAAGTTCAGATATGATAGATAAAAAATATAAATGAATTTCAAATCAATGCAAGAATCACACTACTGTTTTGAGATTATTCTTAAAACTTTCTGCTTACATTGAAGGAATAAAGTCTTAATATTCAAAGGTTTTTCCCATACTCCATTTTATCCAGAGTTAATAAAAGCACAGTTGCTACTTTTTTGGAGGTTTTGGATCCATATAGGAACCTATAGGAACCATAGTTTTCTGAAAGGTTGGAGATCAGTTATCCAGCTTGGGCTTGAGTCCTAAAATTCCTTTGCATCGCCTAATAATATTCTACACTACACAAAGAGATTGTTCCTGTCGTTTTTTGAGGAACCTTATTCTTAATCAGTTTAATGATTTTTGTCACAAATTTGTGAAAGTGGAGAATCAATTTTTTATCAAAGGGTTGGTCTGGCATGGATATAACATTTAGACCATAGGAGAATAATAAACTTTAGCTTCATATTATGTGAAAACCATAGATATTCAACTTAACTTTTTCTTTGTTTTTCTGATGATATGTCAGTTTTCCAGATTGTTGAATAAACTCAAAGATATAACATTTTCTTCACACACAATATTGTTTTCTCTATTTCTGCCAGCTGTTCAGAGTCATATCTATGAAATCCCACAGATGTTGTTCCTTTTCCTACCTGCAGTAATCAGATATCCAGCCACGATGTTGTGCTCCATTTGGCTGAAAGCACTTTTTCCTCCGTATGGTGCAACATCACCAGAACTGTTCACCTCTGAGTCCATCCCCATCTTTTGACGTGTTTTAAAAACAATCTAAACCAGAACTCCTCTTTACTGTTCTTCTCTAAAGAGCAGAACAATTAAAAACTCTCGAGATGCTGTTTGAAGAGAAAAAGAATCAGAGAGCTGGTGTTGGGAAACTAAAGCCTGTTTCCCGGTGGATTATTACATTCCAGCTCTGTTCTCTGCTGGGAGCCAGTATTTCGTACAAAAGTAAGGATTACTGCTCATGTGGCCTGAAATCTGGGTTCTGACACTGACATTTCAACAAAAAATAACATTTTAATTGCGTCACACAGTAAATATTACAGAGGATACTATTGCAACACCAGACATTCCTACACCTCAGTCAGAGATTACATATATTGTTGTCCCACACATATTTTTCCATCACAAAGCAAATGTATATGACCAAGAAGACATAGCATGAGTGCAGATTAAAAATTCCTATGCTGGATGAGGTTAAAAGGCATTTTAGATGTAGGAGGTTTGGCTCACCCACTAGGATGATAAATGGTCTTAGACATCACAAGCAGTCTTTTCACCATCATAGAAAATTCCCATTTATTATTCACAATCTAATTACTACAGGAAGTGTTGCTGTGCGTTAAAGCTTATAAAGGACATTGAAAATGCTACTTGATGTGTTTTCAAGAAATCTGGATTTCATTTGAAATCCAAATGAAATCTAGTGAAATTTTAATGTAAATTAAAATTTCAAATAATTAGACATGTTAAATCTGAAGTAGATCATCCTGCACTAGACACGGATTCTTTAAAACACATTTTAAGAAGTCTCACATTAACATAAACTGTTGGTGTGTTAATGTGAGACATAAAACATGTTTGTCTTATGCAAAAATGTTTTATTTCATTTCATTTTATTATATTATATTCTAAATAAGTTACTCAAGTAAATGTAATTGAGTAGATACCACTTACCTTTCCTGATTAGAGATTATTCAGTACTAGGCAGAACGTACTAATTCCCCCACACCAAATTATATTATTTAATCCAAAAAAAAGTAGGGACCAATCCCGCTTTGGTTCTCTCACGACTGGTCAATAAAGTAATGAATGACTGTTTAATGAAAGACTGTTTGTCTTGATTTACTTGATTTTCTGGTAATAAATCCTTACATGCATCCTAAATGAAGACTCTGGGGTGAATTAAAAAATAAGTGTTCTATTGTATATTTACTTTAATTATTGAAAAAGTACATTGTGACCCGCTCTGTCCTATAGATGCTGTTTTGATGGCAGCTCATCCTGATAGGACGTCCTCCAAGACAGCAGGTGGCGCAAATTACTCTTCTTGTAATTTATTAGCTAAGACCAAATGAGCATTTCCTCACATTGACTCCTCAGCTTCTCTCTGTTAAGGAAGATACGAGACATCGTGTCAAATAATAATAATTTTTTAAAAATGCCGGGGATCTTGAGGACCGTTGCCAGCCGCGTCGCACCCGTCCTGCGGGGACACAGCGTCACCCAGACGGCGAACATGTACACCAAGCCGCCAAAGGAGAAGATCGGCTTCGTTGTGAGTGTCAGGGCTAATGGCTAACTGCTAGCAGTGGCTAGCTGCTTGCAGCTAACTACTGTCCTTTTGGAGGTCATAGTCTGTGCTCTCTCTAGTTATAGATTATTAATTTTGTTCAAAAGCCAACTTGATTTTGGTGACTGATGGTGGATTTACACACTCTTGTTTAGTCAAAATCTTTTTCGATTTTTTTTTTCAGTGTTCGGCCTGAAAGGTTTCGGAGATATGGAATTTTTTCCCTTTCAGATTAAGAATAACTTAAATGAGAAATTATTCAGAATAGTTTCTTCCCTTTTGTAATCAATTATATAGTCACTTTAAAGGTCAACTAGTTTAAACAAGACTATATGTAATGGCCCAATACTACACTGTATCTTAATGAGATTCAGTTTTAAAATACGTTAATTTTAAGTCGTTTAAAATGTTTAACTCTATGAACATATCCAAGTAGTAAAACCCAAAGAATCAACACATATTCCTACTATTACGGTACCACTATTTTAATGTTTTAATGTTTTTTTTCTGACTAGTAGATTTCTCTTTAGCAACTTGTTTATTTTATCCAATCCAACTTTATTTATAAAGCACTTTAAAACAACCACAGCTGATACAAAGTGTTGTACATTAAAAAACAACATAATAAAATAGAATAAGTAAAAAACTCTTAGTTTAAAAACAAAAACACACTTTAAGACTAGATCCTGCTGGAGTTAAAAGCCAAGTAAAATAAATGGGTTTTAAGACGAACTTTAAAATTTTTAAATCCCTCCATCTTTAGATGAACAGCAGGATGTGCAGATACTTCTGAGACTTGTTCATAGCACTCTGAATTAACTGGAATAGGGAGAGCAATTTAACATTTATTACATTTGCTCAAGAGGGACCCAAAACAATTTTAATTATTTAGTTTTCTTCAGTTTGTGTAGAAAGATCAGTATGTAAGTAATTCCTTGTCCAGAGTAGGTATAGATGAGATGAGCTTAAAAATGATCTATCTTCAGAAGTTTGCTGTGAGATTGAAATGAAACAATTCAACACAGCTCAGTTTGCTATAAATATCCAATAGAGCCTCAATGACATATCAGGACAGTTTGCCTCACTATCTGTGGGTTTGATGCTGAATTGTTTATTGCATCTAAACTATCCATATGTTTATTGTTCAAAGATGGAAGTTGGATAGCTTTGCCTGTTTGCTAAATTGAAACGCAGACTGAAAGCAGTGCTGACAGACAATTCTGTATCCCGCTGTAATTACTTTTATGTTCCGTCAACTCCTCACATCTCAGGTTTGTGTTTCTTTCCGACATGTTCTCCGTCCTGAGATTAACTCCCTGTTTTCTTTTTGTTCAAACCGGGAAACATCCCTGCATGATTCTCAGGCTTAAGAACAGTCAGTGCCAGACATGTTTGCCTCAGTTGCACTGAATTCAATTCAAAACACTCCTTACTGTTTCATCTATAAGATGAATTGTAGATCTAAAGATTTCTGTCTGAAGATAAATGGCAAACCCTCCTTTGCTCCTTTAGCTTGAGGCTTGTATTTACTCTTTTATCAGTCACTTGTCTGCTCTTCTGCCTGTCAGCTCAGTTTGATTGTATTGTTCTGCACTCATCTGCTAACTCATCAGTCAGTCTCTCTGTCTTTTGTCCAGGAATCAACAATCGGGTGCGCCGTGTTCACCGTAACGATCCTTGGACCCTCCGGATGGATCTTGGCTCACCTGGAGGACTACAAGAAGAGAGACTAAAGTGGAAACTCTGTCAGATGTGGTGCATCCAGCCTCCATCTTATTCTGGGATCATCATCTTAATCTAATGCTGCAAAGATGCTTTAGGAACAAGGAACCTCTGTGACAGTTCCTTGTCCCTGTTACAACTTCACTTAAAATCATGGCTCTGACACGTCAATTATGTTACAATTTTGTTGTCAATCTTCCCTTGTAAGGAGTGTTACAGAATTAAACTTTAACCTTAAATGATGCTTTTAGTCATTTTTTGTCAAAGTTTTACAGATGTTTGTCACACATTTCAGGAACCTCAGAGGACTCTGGAGAAAATCTAATACTCTAAGACCTGCTGGGTTTCAGAACAGCTTCAGTTAGTTTCTGAACATCTTTGGCTGATGACATGACTAACCTAAAGCATTTCTAAACCAAATTAGAGTCACAAACCTTATATTAACTATTTGATATAAGTGCTGTGATACACCACAATGCTTAACTCGAACTGAAAATGGGAATATTGCTAAAACCTCCAATGATCAGCTCCAAAGTAATAAAAATGGTCTTATGTGAACAAGAACTATTGTGCAGATGTTCCTGCAAAAATCCTATTGTAACAAAAGTTGACATCCATTGTGGATCTAGAAGCTACATACAGATTGTGAGAATACTACCAATTCTCAAGTGAAAATATGGGTTCCTCATCACCAGGGTTCCTCTTATACTCTGGTGTTGGGTTAATTTATGACAGCAGGGATCCCAGGTCAGTTTGCCAAGGAAGAGAATAGGTTTGAACAAGATAATGACTCCAACCACTCCAGTAAGTGAGATCAGAAACAATATCAATACCAGTCCAGTTTATTCATGTAGATACTTATTTCATAATGTTTAGTTTTGAACACTTTGGTCTTCCACATTTTTGGATTTCTGTAATTTTTGAATACAGTCACATTTTGGTGTGTGAATAGCTGAAATGACCAATTAATATCCCTGCTTAATACAAATTATGTGCAAAAGAAATGAGTAAGTTGGGTAAAAAGTAAAGTAATTATTTTTTTTAATTAAAATTGGCTCGTGTTGATTTTATCTTTATTTTTACTCGTATGAGAGCTAAGGTCTTTGTCAGTGTAACTGCCTGAAGAAATTGTGCTCAGGAATTTAGATGTATTGATCACTGGCTGTTGCATTAGAGGTAAATTACAATAGTTAGACAAAGTCGTGTTATTGGACTAAGAATCAGTGTTTTAAGATGAAAAAATCCATACTGAGATTTTTTCTAAAAAGGAAAAATATAGAATTAATTCTGATGAATTACATATTTTGAATTCATTAAATGACTAGTGATTTTGACATGTGATCTCACCAAACCCTTGACAGTCATTATGGGCTTAAATGATTAAGCAGAAAAAAAAAAAATATATATATATATATATATAGCTTTTCCAGTGACAATTTTAAAAAGATTATTACCCAACAATCTTCCTGAATGTAATCAAATAGAAACAGAAAAAAAATTGGTAATATATATAGGGTCCATAAAGAAATGCGGCATTGGAAACTTTTCTTGACCAGATATAAAAGCCCAATATTAAAACACATCCACCTTAAAATAAAATGAATGTGTTTGTTAGGCTTTTTTATAAATACAGTCAAAATCTACACTTTATTTTATCGGTCTTCAATATCTTTTTTTTTTCTAATGCGTGTTGTTGCTTCAGATTTTTGACACTAGCGGACTTCCATAGTTTCCGCTTTAAAACCACGTACCCGGCTGCTGGTCATGTGAGTCGGGAGGCAGCTGTCTGCTGTGTGCAGCTTGATTACAGCCAGCGGGATTTGACCAGGTAACGCTGCTCTGTGTTGCTATTCGGATGTTAAAAAACAACCACCAGCTGCAGAATAACGACGGGATAATTAACAAAGAGGAGAATAAGTTAATTAACGTTGAAAAAGTGCAGGGGTTCCCGTACCTGCTAGCGTTAGCTCCATCCAGTATCAGTTCTTGTTCATGGTTGTGATTTAAGTTTTTTCCCTTTGTTTCATCAGCAGCCATGAGGCTGGTGATTCTGGACGACTATGAACTGGCCAGTGAGTGGGCAGCTAAATACATCCGAAACAGAATCGTCGAGTTCAAACCTTCTGCAGACAGATACTTCACTTTGGGTTTACCTACAGGTAAACAGACTCCCTGTTACTGTGTTTCTCTCCGTGGCGCTGTTCGTGGTTTCACCGGCTCTCATGCGCCTGGCCTCTGGCTGTGTTTCAGGCAGCACTCCGTACGGCTGCTACCAGAAGTTAATAGAGTTCCACAGAAGTGGAGACCTTTCCTTTAAGTACGTGAAAACCTTCAACATGGACGAATACGTAGGTGAGTGCAATTCACTGCGCCTGTCGGAAAGCCGTCATTACAGCTGGAAGTAGAGAAGAAAAAGTGATTATTTTTAAAAAAAAAATCAGTTTCTTCTTCGATAAGGAACATGTGTAATAATAAAGAGCACCTGAAATCTACTTGCATGCTATTTTTTAATTATTTTTTTTTTTTGCAGTTCAAGGAGTTTTCTGTGATTGGTACATCTGATACATTGTTGCAAAATGTATTCACCCTTGCTCTGGCTCTTTCCAGACCACTTCACTACTCTGAACCTGAGTGAAGTTGGTCCCTCCACCTTCTTCAAATCAGACAAAATGGGTGTCAATCAACTCGGCTACACTTGTGCTGGTTTGTGCAGTAAAAATTTTCATTTGTGCTACTTTGGCTTTGACGATGTTAATGAAAGTGTAAAGGTCAACCAGCTCCCCCACTTTTATGAAATCAAACAAAATTGGTGTCAAACATTAGTGCTACGTTTGTGCTGGTTTGTGCAGCAGACATTTTCGTTTGTGCCGCTATCATTTTAAAGATATAAAGAAGGTTGGATTTCAAAAACGTTTGGGGGGTTGGTTGACCTTTTGACCTTTACACTTTCAGTAACATCTTCAAAGCCAAAGTAGCACAAATGAAAATGTTTACTGCACAATCATTTGACACCAATTTTTTCTGATTTGAAGAAGGTATGGGGGGGGGAGCAACTTCACTCAGATCTATTTGAGGTTGTTTTGCAAAGAGTAAATGTGAGTCTCAACATGTGAATGTAAACTTCTGAGCACTACTGGATATTATCTATATCATTTGGAGATTTAAAGTTTTAGTAAAAGGTGGTTGGCAAAAAATGTAAATTGAAGTCATTTCAACCATTCTGATTTTCTCTTCTTTTTTCCCCCCCTCATGTCTGTTCTGTTGCTTGGATTAAATCTGTTGTCTGAATAAAACCTTTCTGTAGGGTTTTGTTTTTTTTCTTTCTTCACCTCCCCTCAGACTGACGTTTCTCTGCTGACAGAGACAAGAACTCTGCCGCCTGTTTCTGAATCGATTAGATCAAATTTCAGTCACAAAAGTTAGTTGGGGGAATATATAGATATAGCAAAATAGAACCGATTTGAAGCAAAATGACCTAATTGCTTGCTAAATTTTCTTAACTCCCTATTAATTTCTAAAATGTATTTGCAAAAATGCCAGATTTTTACATGACCATAACAAATTAATTCCTGGAAGGAATCAAGCGCGTTTTCCTTGAGTGTTCACCAGCTGGAGACGGTTGGTCTTCTCCTATTGACAGAAACGTTTTGGTCCTGCAGGTCTGCCTCGTGCTCATCCAGAGAGCTACCACTCCTACATGTGGAACAACTTCTTTAAGCACATCGACATCGATCCGGCCAACGCTCACATCCTGGATGGGAACGCAGAGGACCTAGAGGCTGAGTGCAATGCTTATGAACAGAAGATCGCTGCGGCTGGAGGGATCGAGCTCTTTGTTGGAGGTGAATATTAAAGAGTTTTTGTTCATGGTTGTGCAGCTAATTTTCATTTTGATACAGATTTTAACTGATTACAGTTTGTCTGTTAAAAACCGTAATGTAAAATAAAAATGGAGCATGAAAATATTTTTTAAAGTCTTTTGGATAACACTTTATTTGAAGGGGGCTAAATAAGACTGTCATGACACTTTCATAAACATGACATAACACCTGTCATGAACATGAATAAGCCTTCATGAATATTTATGACTGTTGTCATAAATAGTCATTTGGTAAATTATGACACTTTTAATACAAAGTTGACATTATTCAAAATTTCTTTGTTACGACAACTTGACATTAACCAGGAATTAATTACTGATATAAATTTGTTATAAAAGTATTACTGATTGCACTTTAAATATTAGGTAACTTTATGTTATTAAAGGTAAAGTTTAAACGGTAATCATTTCTTTGTTAATGTCAAGTTCTCGTAACAAAGACAATTTGAATAATGTCAACTCTGTATTAAAAGTGTAATAATTTTCCAAATGACGCTTTACGCCAACAGTCATAAATGATCATGAAGGCTTATTCATGTTCATGACGGATGTTATGTCATGTTTATGAAAGTGCCATGACAGTCTTATTAACCCCTTTCAAATAAAGTGTTACCGTCTTTTGTTAGGTCAATTAGGAGCATAGAATACTCACATTATGTAAGACATTATGTTTTGTTGAAAAACAAGACTGTTCTGCTTCCAAACAAATTAGCTGATATGATTTCAGTTAACATTCAAAACTGTATGTTTTTGAATGTTAACATTCAAAAATATTAGAGGCCGGTGCATCTAAAACAATAGTCTTCTTCTATAAACCTTAAAAATCTAGATACTTAGCAGGGATTTCAACAAGACAACATTTCCAAGTCCAGTAATTGGCTGGCCAAAGTTGAAACATTTGAAAATTGTGGCCTTTGATTCTTCAGTCAGTAACACTGTCCACACCAAAGAGTGGTGCTTATGATGTTTAATGACCTGGTATGTCTTAGGCTCTTGCATTCCATGATGGTAAAATCAGTTCAGAGTGAATATACAGACATAAACCATCTAAAGTAAAACTTCTCGTTACTGAAAGTTCCTGTTGGGATCGTTTCATGTTGATGTGCGGCGTCTTGAATCTCTCATCCCCTCCTCACAGGAATCGGCCCTGACGGCCACATCGCCTTCAACGAACCCGGCTCCAGCCTCGTTTCCAGGACCAGAGTTAAAACTCTGGCGAAGGACACCATCGTGGCGAACGCTCGTTTCTTTGGCAACGACCTCTCCAAGGTTCCTACCATGGCTCTGACGGTGGGAGTGGGAACTGTAATGGACGCCAAGGAGGTCAGTCCACCCTGTCCACCCTCAGCCCCTAGACATGGAAGCCCTGCCTCCACCTCTCATTGGGTCTTTTAATCTCCCGCTGTCCTTCAGGTGATGATTCTGATCACAGGAGCTCACAAAGCGTTCGCTCTGTACAAGGCCATCGAAGAGGGAGTGAACCACATGTGGACGGTGTCGGCCTTCCAGCAGCACCCGCACACCATCTTTGTGTGTGACGAGGACGCCACGCTGGAACTCCGTGTCAAAACTGTGAAATACTTCAAAGGTACCGGCACATCCTGTTTATGGAAATGAGTTGGACGATGTTTTAGATTTTTTTTTTTCTTTTTTTTCTGGGTTCTTGGAGAGATTTGAAGTCTAAACATTTTAGACTTCATTTTGAATTTAGAGAGGCTAAAATGAGATTATCTGATCTCTGCTTATAATTCTCGTCAGAACTGTTTTTGCAGTTTTGGATTAGCTAAAGGCTTTTTATATTTAAATTATTCAGTTTTATGATTTCACTCATGCCTTAATTTAACAAGTAAAATGGGGTAGTTTTTTCTGCACCACCCTAAAATAGAATATTTAACATTTTATTGCAGAAGTGAGAGATTTTCTGGAAACATTTTTAAGGAGATTTAAACTTCATGTGCTGGTCAATGATAAGTTTACAGTTTTCCTGTAAAGAAACATGTCAACCATGTTTCCAGATTCAGTAAAAAGGTTATTTTTTTCCATCTCTGCTACAGAACTATGCATCTAATATTTGTGTTTTTTTACACTGCAGGTTTAATGCATGTTCACAATCGACTGGTGGATCCAGTTCTCAGTATAAAGGACCAGTGAAATCAAGATCCGCTGTCACTGGATGATTCATACTGGTAGAGTTCCTCAACCAAGGAGCTTTCATTATTACTGCCAAATAGCTACAGGTTGTTACTGAGAGTCAGCAGGTCAAGTGAGTTTGAAATCCAATTATGAAACTAGTTTTGTCCTGTGCATAGGAATTGAGTAATTGGAAAACTTTAAAAGTAAAGCACTCCTTCTCTTTTGAGTTATCAACTTTTATAAAAACTTTTCTTTACATCGTTCCAGCATTCCTTTTATGTTTTTTCTCCTTAGGTCACCTTCCCACTTGGGCTTTTTGCACACACTTGTACTGTAGTCACTACTTATTGTACAATAGGAAAAAACCCAACAAGTTTGTTAATTAGGATTTTATTCATTTTTGACTTTCAGAAATGCAAAATAAAAGATGTCTATTAAATCAAGAAGATGTTGCAATGCGTTGGAGTCTCTATATGTTGAGGGGCATTTAGAGTTTCTCCACAGTGGGCAATAATCAGAAAGTTTTGAGAACACCGAATTTATTTCATTAACTCAACCACTAAGCAAAATACTTAAAGATTAATTTAACTGTTTTTTAACTTGAGCCTTTAAACTTAAGATTAACTTGAGCCTTTTTTGAAATTAATTTAGATTTTTCTGCTTAAAGCTAATGAAAACATAACGGTTAAGATTCAAATTTATTATACATATTTAATGTATGTGGGCTTAATTAAAAGTTTAATACTTGCTAAAAGCTTATTTTCAGAAGATTTTTTTTAATAATCTTGACAGGATCTTGCAATTTCTTTTTACTGAGATGAATCTGCACCTATTGTGTGATTCTGTGTGGCAGATTTAGCTTTACTCACACATCTCAGTAACGGGTTTCATACGAACAAAATCAAACATTCGAGCTCAGCTGGATTTATGCTGAATTTATTTCCATAAGTTTTTATACTCCAGTTTAATATAATTGTATAAAATCCATTTTTTAAAGTGACTTGACAGAAAAAAAACTGCAAAGGAAGGAAAGATGTTTTGTTTTAATGAACATTATGGTATTTAAAATACAAAAACAAATGGTGAACATTAGCAAAGAAGATGTTTTCATTCAGTTGAGTACTTAAATTTCTTATTGTAAAACAAATCTGATATCAAGACTGAACTGCCTGAAAACTAGCAAGTCTTAGTGTTAAAGATCAGATGGCTAAGCAGAATGTGATGCTACTGTTCTAACAGTCTGTGTGACAACAAAGTTTACAGACTTGATCTGTCTGCTACAATGGTGCTGTTCATTTCAGCAGCTTGCATCCTGAATACTGTTTGTTCTTCATGATTTATATTGTTTGACCATAGAGTTTTGATAAAGGTTTATGTCAAATCGCCAAGTGGGTTTTAAATCTGGAAATATCTGGAGATGTCAATGTGGCCAGTGAACAAGGTGCAACAGCGAGCCGTCCTGTTATAAACACCTCTGTGACTCAAACACTTTGTAATCAGAAATATCAGTGTTGTGTTGTAGACTAAATGTAATTTATGCAAATTAAAGACACCACAATGAGCATCTGTACTCATTAGTGTTACACTGATAAATCATTATGTACACTAAGCTGAGCCCATAGAAAGAGTCTGTTTTCACTGACTGTATTAATTATCAGCTGCAGCTTCACCAGGGCAGAGACGTCTCATCAATAGCTGTTCTTTAAAAGAGCACTCAGAGCCAACATCTGTTGAATTCAACACAAAGCAGAGGACAGCTGAACCTGCTGCAGTGGGAAATGACTTATTTAGTCATCTTAACTGCAAAAAATACCAGAAAAACAGGTTATTTGTAACAAGTTATGATCTTTAATGTTTTTTATTTTAATAAAAGTCCAGCAGAGATTTTAGACTAATACATGCTGCATTCACAACCATATTTACCAGGGCTGTCCATGAATCTTTCACCTAGAAAATGAAAATCGGCATTCTGCATTTAATGCAAAGGTGTGGCTCAAGAAGTCTGAAGGTTTGACGTTTAAACTGACCTCAGTCAGAAATATATCAATATATTAAAATGGAAGCCTTTTAAGGTGCTGCTGAGCAACTTGTTGAGGAAATGTTATATATTACCCATAGACATTTCTTATGATTTGGTATAAATTATATTAATTAGCGACTTTGATGTACAGAGTGTAGCCAAACGCCAGCAGACGGAGTGAGGTGTGACTTAAGTAAACATCTAAGTTTGTTTCTATTTATGACAGACATAACACAATAGCCTCAATAGTTAGATTAGTAAAACACTAAACATGTATTGTGGTGTTTAAAATATAATAATTTGGGCCAGATGGAAATCTTTGTCCAGAGTGATGTTCATGGAGGAACCATCACTGACTTTACAGTGTGTTTGCAAGATGAATAGAACAATATCTGAAACTTAATGGCTTGGTTTCCTTAATGTCAGAACATTTTCTGCCTGTAATGCAGGTACTGATAGAATATTGACAAATTAAACGGATTCAAAATATTTAATATCTCAGCTTTGTGTTATTGGGAATAAAATACAAATTTTAATTCTTGAACTTTTCACTTACTCTTGAAGTTTCCTTTATTTGACAAAACTAAAATGAGACCAGCTCCAAACACTAGATGGCAGCAGAGTGTCATACCATCACTGTGAATCAGCAGCTAATGCTCTAATGGAGAAGCTGTGATCTGTGGTTTAGTGTTGGCTCTTTGAGATCAAATGAAACCCCGTTCACATTACAAAGATGTCGCACTGTCACATTGAGTTTATCTTCAGGATGATCTCAGATGTTTTGTGTTCTGGAAACACGCTTTCCAGACACCCTGGTTCATCAGCTCAGAGTTTCTCTCAGAACCAGTCCGATCATAAACAGGCACCTTTTGCATTTTGTAATATCTGAATCCTCAGCAGCTGATTAGATGTGACATGGATGAACATCGAATAATGACTGAATGTGCTGAGAGCTTATTAAATGTGATAGCAAAGTTCCTGCACTATTGTTCGTTTTCTCACATGGACCAGTCAGAGTCTGATGTCTGAAATAGATCAATACACCCGCAGGGATGTAAATAAACCCAAAGAATCAGCAGGAGTTGATGTTGGCTGTCTCTCATTACTTTCTGGGCTAGTTTTCAGTCCATTACTTCTTACTGATGACCTTCTTTTCCTAACAGAACTTGATGTGATAATAATCAGCCCTTGTAACAGTGATTTATCAGCAGCTGCTATTCTTGATGGTCCACTCTGTTGATCTGTGGCCCATCTGCAGCTTCGCTTCAGGCTAAGACATTAAGTGTTTCATTTAAAGTTAGCCTACGTCATATCTATTTTCTATCGGAAAATAAACAATGATTATCAAGATGGAGCAAACTTTGAATACTTCTTTGCCAGAAATTAATCTGACATCCATTGAAAGAAACCCATGAAGAAAGAAATAATGATTCAACATGCAACTCCAATAATGCTTAAAAATTTTAAATAAGTTAGAGGATTCCAACAATCTCTGGTCTGAACCTCAACTGTTGGGATGAGTATAAGAAAGGAAGAAAGAAATCATGAGCCTAAGTGGCTGAAATTAGCTTTTTCTGCAGGGTTGAGACTAGAGCTTCTGCTCTGTATTGGAAGGAGTCAGCTGAAGGGGTTTGGATGTCTGCTTGATGTCTCTAAACCTCGTAGGCCAGACCAGGAAATGACGTGAAAGAAAAATACGTCATGGTTGTTAACCGTTTTTACACATAGAAAATCTGAATGGATAGGTATATTGGCGTTGAGAAAATGTCAGGGATTAGATTGTGGAAAAAGTTTAACGAATGGGTTAAGTTACAAAACAATATTCAAAGTTTTGAACATTTCTCAGAGCAGTATTTAGATTTTCATTTCAAACATCAAAGTTATAATCCATGAATAATTTTCCTCTTACCTCAAAGCCATGTACTACCTTGACTCGCCCAGTCATAAAGTTCTTCACAAAATCTAAATGACAAATTTCAAAGTTCCAGTCTTTAACACCGTGTAGATGTGGCACACATTTCTTTTTTCAAACATCACTATTATCAGGCCTTCATAATCAGATCCAACATGCATATTACATCCTAATAAGTTTATTATGCCTAGAAATCATTTGCATAATGAGCAAACTGATGAGCATCCAGGTTGATGAAGATTGGTTCATCTGAATGTGACATTTCTGCTCCGTTTTATTCAAATGAGACTCTTTAAAATGGAAATTGGAAATTGCATAACAGTCTGTAAATATATTTAAGTCTAAATGAAAGCGAACAAATGTGCATCCATCTTGTTTTTAACCATATAGTTGATATATGAACAGCTTTTCTCCGAGCTCCTGAGAGGCACGGAAACTTTGACGAGTCTAAGTGTGAATAATGGGAAGCTCCAGGAAGCCTCCTGAGGGGGAGAGTTTAGTTTGATTAAACTCCAAGCAGTCAAAGATGACGACTTCTGACAGCTGGAGACTCGATTCAGTTCCAGGCAGCAGCTAAAGTGGCTCCTTATGGGTTTCACAAGCGTTCTCAGAGGTCTGTCCTGCAGAACTGAATCTGCAGCAGCTGTTCGGCTGATGCTGGGGCATCAGGGGGAACCTGCCTCATCAGTTTATTTACACCAGAAATAATTAGTGTTCTCATACTTCAGGCACGTACGTTGTACAATCCTGAATACACTGGAGGAGGCGGGGGAAATGAAACAAATTAAATAGAAGACAAGGTTTAGTTTTTACATATTTTTAGCTGTGTTTGCTATTTTCCTGTTAGGCTTCTAATATTCTAAATTATTTCCTGTGATGCCTCCCAGCTCTGTTCAGCTCCCTCCCATCCACAATCAGTGCACCTGTCATCACTCAGAAATCCCGGTGCTAAGTTCTCAAGTTCTCCAGTTTCCAGCACTTCCTGCTGCTTGTCATTTATAATTTTGTCTTTGGATTTGATCACTTTCAAGGTTGGACTAAATGACACATAAAACATACAAAACTCTTTAAATGTAAAGGGCATTTGTCAACATACATACGAGCATCAAAATCTGTAACAATGAAATAAATGTATTAAAAAAGTACAACGATGATTCATGATACTTTCAAAGATAAATACGTTTAAAATATACATTTCTGAAATAAAAAATGTCCTTTTGAGGCGTTCCCACAAAACGGAGCATTTTCTGTAAGGATGATGACTGCGCCAATCAAGATGTCAGATCTCTTGACGTGTGTTTTGTGTAGAAACTGATGACAACAATGACGTTTTTTGTCATCGCTGTGCTTTGACATTTTTCCTTAAAAGTCAATTTCCTCATACATATCAAATATTACAACCGATGAGGATTTTAAAATGCAAAAGTAAATGTACTCTGCATGGATGCGTTCCTCAAACCCAAAGTTTCAGAAGGTGGTCTTTCTTCATCTTTTAATTTCAGAGTTCCAGATTTTTTATTTTGAGGTTATAAAATGGACATAAATTGCTGTTTTCTCTTTTTAAAAAAATCTGTATTTTTACATATACCTGTAAAAATACAGATGTATGTTTTACTCTTACATACATCATTCAACACAGGACAACACTTTAGCTCTGGCCTCAATTTAAAATGGGCTATTGATCAAAACCCTCTTTTTTTAGAGGAGTTGTTTTGTTGCGCCATCTCTTCAGATTGATCATGATCTTTCTGTTATTTTTAAACAAACTCATTTTTGAATTGTTAAGCTTCTCTTTCATGACGCAGATGCACACTGCATTTTCACTTCTGAGATATATAAAAAAATAGCTCTTGAATTTCTAAGATTATTTCTGTAAAACCAATTTTATCCAAACAAATATTTTTCCACCTGACTGTGAATCATCAGCACATCATGTCTGCTGCACATGTTGACGCAGGAAGCCGGTTCTGACCCGACTGCAGCTCACTGAGTATGCTATTCATGGTCAGTGTGGCTGTCTGGTCTGCTTCCATGGAAACTGAGATTTCTGTGATCAGGAGAATGAAAGTAATTCAACACATCTGACACAACACATCAGTTTTACTGCAGGAGTCTTTTTTTTTCTTACCAGAGTTTCTCCTCTTTCACTGATTGGCAGATGTTTGAATGTCAACAAGCTGTTTTCAAAGTCTGTTTCATCAAAGGAACACAGCAAGGCTGCTGTGTCTCTATTTGTAGCTTTGTACAAATAAAGATTTGCCTCGCATCATGAATCGATCCATGTCTGTCCCTTGAACTATCTAAGATGGTCAGCCCAGCGTTTTCTTATTTTAAACTTTTTATAGAGACCATCTGAAAACAAATCGCATGGGATTTCTTCACAGACACGTCACATGCCTAAAGAGTTGTAAAAGCATGTTTCTACCAACGAAAAATAAAAAAGGAAAACAGAACAGAAGCAGGTGATCATCACCAAACTCATCTATAAGCTTTGCTTTTTTTTGTAGTCCTTCATGTCACATTAAAAGTCCCACCTGGCTCCTTCAACCACAGATGCTACAACCACACGTTGACGCAGGTAGAACAATTTTAGAGAAAATTTGTGACTCTGAATCATCTCCTGCTTCAATGACTTATGGTATCCCACAGGGCTCAATTCTGGGCCCACTGCTTTTCTTACTTTATTTACTGCCTCAGGGTTCGATACTTAGGAAACATGGGATTTCATTTCATTGTTATGCTGACGATTGTCAGATTTATTTGCCCCTGAAGCAGAAGGATATACATTCTATCAAACATCTCCTGGCATGTCTAGGTGATATTAAAGCTTGGTTGGCCTTGAACTTTTTTAATTTTAATGAAAACAAAACAGAGGTGATGGTGTTTGGACCCAGTTGCTCCTGTGAGGAGTCCTCTGTTGACCTGGGACCCCTGGAGGTACATTTTAAACCTGTTATTACAGATCTTGGTTTTAAGGTGGACAGCGATTTTAAATTGGACAGCCAAATCAGAGCCGTGGTTAAGTCCAGCTTTTATCATTTAAGGCGATTGGCATCAGTGAAATCTTTTCTTTCCAGGCAGCATTTTGAAACGGTTATCCACGCTTTTATTTCGACTCTATTGAATTACTGTAACGCACTTTATCTGGGAGTCAGTCAGTCGCTGCTCTCACGTCTGCAGTTCAGAAGCTGCTGCACGACTTTTAACAGGAACTCGAAAGAGAGAGCATGTGACCCCTGTCCTGGCCTCACTTCATTGGCTCCCTGTATATTTTAGGATTCATTTTAAAATTCTTATGTTTGTTTTTAAATCACTGCATAATCTTGCCCTGGCTTACCTCTCTGAGCTTCTTCACCCCTACATACCTTATCGGTCTCTCAGGTCAGCAGATCAGCTGCTTTTGGAGGCACCAAGATCCAGAAGGAAGCTCAGAGGGGACAGGGCTTCTCTGTCATTGGTCCTAAGTTATGGAACAACTTGACTTTGCAAGTCAGAGAGGCCCCTTCACTGTCTACTTTTAAAGTTCGTCTTAAAACTCATTTATTTTACTTGGCTTTCAACTCCAGCGGGATCTAGTTTTAAATTGTATGTTTCTGTTTTTTAACTGTAAGAGTTTTTATTTTTGATTATGTTATGTTTTAATATACAGCACTTTGTATCAGCTGTGGTTGTTTTAAAATGCTTTATAAATAAAGTTGGTATGGTATGGTAACCACAGACTTTGGATAGGCCACAAAAAACTAGTGCAGTTGCAGCTGCTTTCACTTTTGCACACTGAAATCTTCGTCCAATCTTTTTTGCAAAACGGTTCAAACTAATTCAGATTATATCTTTCGTAAATGATTATTTTAGTAATAGAATAATTTCTTAAAGATTCTATTAATATAGTAATCAAATAAACAATTTTAGCAATATTGGTAAATTCTCCCACATATTGGCAAAAAGTTTCATATTGGCGCATCTTTAACACTTAGACTTCTGCAGCTTGAAAAATTCACAACAACGGCTCACTTTTTAAGTCAACCTAAAAGAAATTGCACAAAACTCTAAAATTATATTCAGTGTAATAAGAATGATAAAAAGAAGCATTCTCACAAAGTTGCTTAAAAAATAGGTGCATGCTCCAGTTTTTAGTTCATGCAAAATCCTTAGCTATGCAAAGGAAACCTTCCCTTTGCATAGCTCTTGTGATCATGTGAGCGACAGGAACAAATGCCAGCTTTGTACATGCCACAGTTCACTCTGCTACCCATATGTTGTGACCACGGTAGAAGAATAGTTAACTTTCAATTTTGCCCTAATACTCACTTGATCTAAGCATCAGCTACAACGCACATACATATATTTCTGATCTGATTGACTGTTGGAAGAGATAGACATAGCATTAGAGAGTCAAGCTGACACATCATTACACTCTGAAATGGGTGAAGCAGGAAGGAGCACCTGAGGTCTCCCTGACATAACCCCGGGCGGGGGTCCGGTTCACAACCCCGGACATCTGGACTGAACAGCAACTGGGCTGAACAGCAACCACCACAGGAAGAACTGACAGGAGATGGTCAAATGGGAGAAGAATCCACAGTAAAAACTCAAAGTACTTTTAAAAGATGTAAAAGCTCTTTCTCTTCAACTGTTTATTGGTTAATTTTGACTAAATATTTATCTAAATATTGATATAACAATATTTTATTGATAAATAATGTAAAATGCATAAATGAGAAATTACATTAAAATATGCATATTCCATTAAATATATATGTTTAAAAGTAAATCAAGAAAGGCACTGAGGCTTAAAACATACAACAACTGTCATGATTCAAAGATTTTCACCTTTTCACTAATTTCAGGTTTTATGTTGGTGGCTGAATCTGCATTTGTGGCCATTAATGCAGCGCCCACATGCTGAGAAATGAAACATCTGCTCTCCTTTTAATCTATTTCTGAAATCATGCCAGTGGATTTAATCTTATTGAAGACATCTGTTTAACCATGTGGATGATTGAGAATCTGGGAAACATTTAGTTTATTGGACAGACTGCAGGAAGAATCAGGGAAGCCAAACTTCTCAGCCCACTGATAGAAAAAATAAGATTGAAGACCCAGAAGGATAGTGCATGGAAAATCAGTCATTCCACTCAGTTGAGGTATTCTCTGAGTTATCTGTGATTAAAAAGAGTCTTTGTCGCTATATTTATCTTAAAAATCTGTTTACTTTTGCTTGCATGTCCCTGAAGGCATCCCCTGCAGCTAGACATGAATAACTGAGACTTCGCTCCTGAAGGGGATTTATGATTCCAAACCTGGAGAGACTCAGCTTCTATTGTGTTGCACAATATGCTTCTTAAATAATGAGGCTTGTTGCATTAATAAATCATGTGGCATCTGAAGGAGTGCAGATTGATATTCTATGTGTTTAACCGTGAGGCGGCGTGTTGATTGATCTAAAATTGCTGGTTTTACAAAACAGGAAAGGACTGAAATGAACCCTACAGAGCCTTGGTAAAGTATTCACTCCCTATCCACATTGTGTCATAATACAACCACAACCACTGGCATATTACTTCAGGATTTTAAGTGATCGGCCATCATAAAGTAATGGATAGTTGAGATATGAAGAAAAAAACTGAAATGTGATTTAAAACTTTCTACACATAAAAGTTTGAACATCTTCATTCTTCCCGATTTTACTTTCAAATCTCGAATCTTGGGTCGTATCATCATCAGTGGTATTTGACACCTTCCTGAAGCATTCGCTAAAAATGAAATGACAGCCTTTGAGCTTCAGTGGTTAAAATCCAACCTGCAGAGTAGAATTAGAAGGTGAACTCTTCCTGCAGACACAAAATGATTGCTCAGTCAACCTTCATTGGTCTTTGATTGACAATGAAAACACTCAGCCTGTCACTGTGCTACGTTAAAATATCCCAGAGGAAACATTGAATCTGGTTCTCATCATTGTTCTCCATGTCACACGGTTGGATAAGCTCCTTTTGTCAAGGAGAAATGGAAAACGCATGGAAAAATAGACTTTGTCCTGTCTATGATTCATTCAAATAAGCCTACATATATTCAGTTATTCCATTATGGATTAAATTGCCAGCATTTTTCTGGAAGAACAAACCACAGATGTTTTCTTGTCTCCACCTTGGTGGTTTCAAACTCTAGTCTTTAATGGCAGTTTTGCCATTTAAATCCATTTTGTACAACACGGGACACATCCAAAAGTAAAAGAATGCACTTTGAGACCACTCCTTTAAGACATATGCAAAGTTTATGCTCTCATGACAGAACTCTGTTGCATATTGACACATTTCAACAAAGAAACCACTGACAAACATAAAAAGGCTCTTTTGTGAAATTCTAACCAGAATCTATCCACTAATAGTGTCATATACAAAAAGGTTTTGATTTTGAGTTTAGTTTGAGTTGCTAAATAGTTAAAACCTGCTGAAACATGACTTAGTCTGACTACTTATTAAAAGTCCACTGCTCTAATTCTTTCTCAACGTGACATAATATCTATCTCTGTTCTTAGACCATTTAATCTATGTTTGTGGATAGCAAGCCAAAGTTAGCATGCTGGGTAAAATCCCACTGGATCAAATCAACCCTGACTCCATTTTGAACCACTATGATGTTTTATAAAACAAACCCAAATTGGATTGTTCCGTACCAAGCTGTTTTAACAGTTGACAGCCTCAAAAGTTTCATGGTCCTTTTCACCTTGAGACTTTCTGAACTGTTTAGGTGTTTTGTTTGTGCAGGTTCAACTAAACAGCTAAGAGTCTGAAAGTCCTTCGGGTACATTTGTTAAATAAAGTACAACATTGTCTACAGGGTAAACAATGTAGAAGTTACTGGGACTTTGACCAGCGCTATTTGTCTCCTTCATAAATTACCGCTTAGTCCGTTAAAAGGTCCAAACAATACATTAGGCTGTTACCACACATCTAAAGTTTAGAAAATCTCTGGCAGTTTAAATGCATATTTGGGTAAAACAGAAATATGCTATTACAATCTCATGGTTGGTCTGGGTCCAAACGATATTCTATTTGGGCCCAGCTCCTAATCTTTAGGTGAACTCGTTGCCACAACTTCAGGTTATCTTTCCTGCACACAGTCGAGTTTTGTCGATACTTTTTGTTCAGTGAGGCAATCCCTCACTCTGTCAACATAAGCACCCCAATTAGGCAGCACCTAAGGTTTCAATGTAGAAGGAAATTAGTGTAATCTATTGCCTCCACACTGCTTAGTTTGCAGCGCTGCAGAACATTTGGTGGAAGACTGGAAAAATGGTACATTTCTTCTTCATTCTTTAAAAAGGAAAAGGCCGTCAAGTAAAGTATTGCCATGGACATATATGTCTCATACATTTTTCATTATGCATTTCAGTGAACGAATGGCATGCCACACTTCCCCCCGGGTGCCTCATGGATCTGCAACAAGAGAGATTTCTGCTAGGGCTGCTAAGATTAGCTCTATTATTTATTAAAGTTGATAGATTGTAAATGTCTCCATGAAAATGTCCCATGTCTATCTTTATCTCCCTGATCTCCATGTGTGGGTGGATAACTACTTGTACAACAGATCCTGTGAGAGGAGAACTGAGGTTTTAGATACTGGAAAATCTAATTTATATCCAAAGTCTACATTCTGAGATGCATGCCAAAGCAGAATAACGACCTTATTTCTTTCAGAACACATGCATAGCATGCAAAGGCAGGAGACTCCTCAGATTTCATAATCTGAAAGAAAAAAATCTTGGTAGACTCAGCTGTTGAAGGGCTCTGCTAGGAATCCTCACAGGGTCCAAAGCTGTAGACACGTGAGGATGCATAAAAAGGGATTTATCATCCTTCAGGAGGCTTAAAAACAAGTGCTTTTGGTTTAGTGCCTAAGGGTGGAGTCAGGGGCTTTACACAAAGAAAAGTGTGCTGTAAAATATTTAACTATATCTGAATCTTACTGACTGCTACTCCAACTTTTCTACTAAAAGGAAACAAAGCCTGTTTTTGTACTCCTCCATTAAAGCTTTTATCCAATTTTATTTACATTTTTTTAAAAAAAAACTGTCACTATGTTTTGACAGGCAGATAATTTGTTAAAAAAAAAAAGAGCTCCTGGTTCCTCCCTGTTGTTCCACTGCCATCTGCAGATTTAACACAATAAAACAAAAACAACCAATCAGAGGCAGGAATGGGGTCTTAGCACTGTCTGTTGTCCTTGTGTACACACTGCTCACACTCTGCCCCATAACCCCCAACTATTTTTGTAACTTTACCTACTGCAGCTAGAAAGTTAAAATGCTGAGATTTTCAAACAGATTGCATATTAAACCTTTCTAATAAGTTAGAAAAATGTCATCTTTCTAACTTCTTACTAGTCTGTTTTAACCTAGCTGCCTCGGAGTGACCTTCTTTAGTGGTGATAACTGAAAGGTCCTTGAAATGGTTCAACAACACAGTGCTGTGAAGGAAAACCTTTTTCAATCTGTATGCAAAAGAGCATATAGAAGATTTAGTAGAAAATAAATGAGTAAGAAAACCATTACTAGCAGCCAGGTTTTGAAAATAAGGCTAAGAAGCATTACTATGTCAGTGGAAAAGTGTCTCAAGTTTCAGTAAACCTTCAGAGTGTTGCAGATGTTTTTTTTCTCCTTGTTCCCTCTTTTCTTAAAAATAAAACTCATACCTAGCACTGACTCAGTGTGGCATATGGGGAGTTTGTTCTGTTAGCTCTACAAAAATACACTTTAGATGTGTTGTTGTGTTGCTGGGTCACTTTGCCCTCCAGCTAACATCTACTGCTACTTGCTAGGTTGCTGATAAACATCTTTTCTGTAGGTGGTGGATGATAATTTTTTTTCTAACAAAAAAAATGGCTTTAGGGTTTGAAAATGTTACGTTTTTCGGTGCACAACTTTGCGTGAAGTCTGATGAGAGCTATGTGAAACTGGACGGGGACAAAAAGCATTAAATGGCTCCCCACGTCTCTAATCTGCATGTACTTTAAAAAGAGGTGGGCAGCAGCTGATTAGCTGCTGAGTTGAAGCTGAGGAGCTTTGATTGACCTTGTTTAAACTGCTGATGCCAAAAGAACAAAACTGCCACCGAGTCTGACCCTGAGAGCAAGGCGCAGCCAGGCAGGACAAACTAAAAATCTTTACTCCTGTCAGTTGAAATCTCCTCCTCTGTGTTCAGAAACAGACTAAGGTCAAGTCTGACTGCGTGCACACTCGCTGTGAGGTGAGGGTGAGAAGTTGTGTACAGATCTTTACAAAAATATTTGGTGTTCATTCCGAGGAAGTGGAGGGACCTGGAAGAAACCTATGGCCTGGTAGAGATGATGAAATCAAAGGATGTCTGCACTTGAGTCTACAGCCTGAATCAAAGCCATAGAGATGATTCCATAGAGCATGTTTATTTCCTCTTTTTTTCTTGCTTTCTTTTATCCTACGCAATTCTCTTAAGGTTCCACCATTGTATTTCAAGGATATTGAATTATGGCTGTGACACCTTTATTATCTTTTGTTCCATGCTGTTACGTATTTGCTGTTATGTTTGGGACCACTGACCCAGTCCTTGTTCCTTGTTGGACATATGGCGTTATGTTTGACTCGAGAAATCTTTAGAGACCGGGGGATTTGTTGCTCAACTCAATAGTTTGCAAATACTTTAGCTGCAAAACAAGCTTGATATGAAGTTATTTGTAGGAAGAAGAGACTTTCTCCTTCAAGCCTTGGGAGCATGCAATTCATGCTCAGTCTTTTTCTATTTGTCCAGTCATGAACTTTATCATTTAACTTGTTACTCATGCTTGTAGCATCTGAGACTGAACTAGAATACACGCTCCTGCAGGGGTGGATCTAGAAAAATATTTATGGGGTAGCAAGAGGGGGGCAGGGACTTTTTCAAGGGTGCCTGTCAGGTTACATTGTTAAAAAAGAGTTTAATGCGCTTAATATTCGATTTGCCATAACTATTTATTGGATTAATTGTCGCAAGCTGGGGTGGCAGCAGGAGTGGCAAGGCACACGTCTGCCACCCCGCTAGATCCGCCCCTGCAACTCATCAAATATGGAGCGACAGCATCATTTTTTTCGGATCTTCCTTTATTTTATTTCTATGCTAACATGTAAAACTATTAAACCAAAATTATTTCTTTGTAGCTCTTCTCCAAGCAGGGAACATTTCT
>CAEGAF010163039.1:0-44920 GCA_903067075.1 Micropoecilia bifurca | reverse complement strand
CTCTGTTAAAAATATTTGTGGATCCCTTTAAGTTTCCAATAAATCACGGGGTATATATATATATATATATATATATATATATATATATATATATATACACCGCTGACATTCAGAATATACGTTATGCATTGAGAGCTGCTTGTTACTAAGAAGTCCTAAAGGAGATTCTTGTGCAAGTGGCTCCCATCCATGTACCGCCAGAACCGCATCCCGTCCCGCAGTCTCGCCGACACTCGCCGACACGTGCACGGCAGCTCGCGCGCTCGTTGCTCTACAGCCGCAGCAGCAGCAGCAGCGACGGCAGCCGCGTTGTCCCGCACAACACGAGCAAACGGCGTCCAGCGCGGGACAGACCCCGCATCCTCTCACTGCAGCATGGCAACCGAGGTAAGGGATTTCCTGCTGCTTCTGTTAGTATTCCCTCAAAGACTCTATCGCTGCCCATTCTTATTTTTATCCCGGCAAGTGCAGGTGGGGGGGATGCGTTGCTGCAAAGTGAATCAGATGCATGTGTGTCCTGAATGTGGCGAACACCTGATTGAATATTCGACTGATTCTGCAGCGCAGGAGAGAGTCGATTGCTTATTTAGTTGGTCTTGTTCTTTT
The DNA here is from genome assembly GCA_903067075.1 of Micropoecilia bifurca. Classification (NCBI taxonomy): domain Eukaryota; kingdom Metazoa; phylum Chordata; class Actinopteri; order Cyprinodontiformes; family Poeciliidae; genus Micropoecilia; species Micropoecilia bifurca. The sequence continues at coordinate 44,314 of CAEGAF010163039.1, read as the reverse complement.
ATTTATATTCCCTCCCTAATATTTTGCAATTTGCTCGCATTTTAGGTTCCTTTTCTTCTTTCTTTGTACTACAACCCAGATGCAAATATTTATTGAGTAGTTATTTGTGGAGACTGTTGATTCAGAATGTGATTGCACTGTTTATGAAAATGACTATTGTGATGATATTCAGCATCAGGGACGTACAAATCCTCATCTTACCTTCATCTGCATCATGTTTTTTACTCATCTTTACAGGGCTTAATAAATATTTTTAGCTAAAGTGTATCCATTTGACACATTTCAGAGCCTAGTAAAAGATTTCAATCCTGAACTCTTTTTTGGATTAATGTTCTTTTATTGTAGTTTTGTATTGCTTGCAAATCTGAATCAAGATCAACAACAATGTCTGTGTTCATGCTGTGACTAATAGCACAACTAGTTGCCTCATTCAGGAGTTGTGGGTTTATTTTTAGATCCAGTGATGCCTGGTAGCTGTTGGGCCAGCAGCACGTCTTCCTGCCCTCTCTGTGCCCTTGGTAATGTCACCATAATGCTGAAGACGTTGCTGGCTGAGTTATCATGGTGATGATCTCACAAGAGGATGCAGCTTTTACTTTGTATGGTTTGGGGAGCACGGTCATCCAGGCACTGATGTGCCTGTGGGTTAATTTATGCAAGCATGTCCAGTACATGTGGGTAAGGGAGATGGGAGATGTATGTAGCAGAATTGCCCCAATTTATTGGGGGGGAGGGAGAGGGGGGGGAGGGGGTATTGGCTTGCGTTTCTCGTTTCATTTTTACCCAGGAAGAACATTGGCTAAACCGTGAGTCAAACAGCCACTGGGACTGACTACTATATATTCCATTGAGGGACAATAACTTTAACATTACATACACCTTTCTGAACAGGCGCGGGCGCACTTTCTCCGAATATAATCAGACATTAAAGCAACTTGAAACCATTCCTCCTTCGCTGGCACATCCAGACCCGGGCCCCCATGGGCACCCATCTGGACCTGGGCCGGGCCCCCCCTATAGCTCCGCGCCTGCTCTGAGATGAGCTCCGCTTCTTGTGCATGTTTGCAATCCTTCAATTGTGTTTAATGCATGAAAAGTCGACAATCATTGGATAACGTTATTGAAAATCAGTTGGCTCGCTCTGCGTCTACATATGTATCGCCTGATATCATTGCATCCAGATCTCGATCGCAGTCGGTAGCTTCGCTTTGGCTTGGGACCTGGACTGTTTGGGAATAATGCGCTAAAGAGTAGATTGGCAGAAAGATCCCAGCTAAAACAATATTCCACCTTTTCCAAAATAAACAAAAAAAAGATTTTGGTCTCACAGTTGTTCATCTATCATATCAATCTTTTTCAAAAGTTCATAGACCCTGGGGTGAACAGGAGGCCACTTGCAGAGTTAAGAAAGGATGTGGAAAAATAGCACTCAGTGGAAAAAAAATGTCGTGAGAGATAAAAATGAAACGTCTAATGTTGAATGCATTTACTCTGCATACTCCTATTGTTTTAGTATGTGTGTTGTCTGCCCACTGGCAGCACTCACCCATATTGTGGCTGTGTGCTCATTGAATCAAAATGACTAAACTTGGGAACATGTCATGTTAGTGAGAACCGCACAAAGCCAGAATTCAAGAATAAGGAGGAGATGTCATTAGAGTGAAAAAAAGCGACAAAGAAAATATTACCAGTGACTATCTCTTCTTTTTGATCAGTTCTCTGCCAGAGGCTTTCTCTTTTCTTTTTGTGTGTGTTACTTTATTAATAGTAACACACAAGTCTTTTCTGATGACAGTTTTGTCCTTTTGTAAAATGCAGTTTTAATGGCTCATCCAGCCCTACAAAATGCCAACACATTTTATGTGAATTCATTTTTTAATTTTACTTGACGTTAATTATGTAACTTACTTACGTAATGCCAAAGCAAAGGAAACGATTCTAATTTCTGCGGCAAATGGGAAGACGTTTGTAGAAACTTTTAGGAGTTGCACAAGTGAATTCATGAAGTTCCACTTATGTTGTTGAAGTGGACTTCTTTCACAATTCCCTCCAGTGAATTGACTGGTGGGTCTCTTTGTCACTTCAGCCTCCATGCAGAAAGACCCTGAGGCTGTGCAACGGTACCCGAGGTTGTTTAAGCTCCTCATTCTTTTTCACTCACTCCAGGATTCTTCTGTTAGCCACAGTTGTTTCCCCCGTGACTCTTACCATCCACTTGCCTTTGTTAGCTTAATTCCCTTTGGTTTATTTTATCCATTAAAATAACACTTGCATATCTACAAAAACATCTCTGCACCTGGGTTTTTTTAAAAACCTAATGATGAAATTTTATTTCTTGAGGTATTTCTTCAGGTAGCATTCTTCTGTTCTCAGTCTCTACTCTGGTGTTTTCCAAAATTTAAACCTATGAGAAGGTTATTTATTTCAGCAACTGAAATGAAAATGGGAAACTTTGTTTGAAAAATAGTTTTTGATATGTTTTTTGTTACGTAATACCTTCATTTTCAGAGAAATTGAAACAGGTTTTCATTAGCTGTATGTCATAATTGTCAAAATAAAGAGCAATCAAAAATAAATATGTGATGTTATTTGTGTAGTGTGTTTATGAATTTCACATTTTTAATTGACTTGCTGAAATAAGTAAATTTTTAATGGTGTTCCAATTTGTTTGGCTGTACCAGTACTTTTTAATTGTCTAAATCAGAGGTCTTCAAATCCAGGCCTTGAATAATCAGGTCATTTGGACTCTGGAGAACATGACCGCATCCTGAGGAGGTAATTCTTTCATTTACTTCAGGTATATGTTGGACCAGGGGCGCATCTAAAACTGGCAGGACACAGGCCTTTTGGTTTTGAGGACCCCCTGATCTAAATATTAAATTCCTACTTTCAGACACTTTTGGAAAACATTCTTGCTGGAAGAAAGACTTAATCCTCCCTGTTACGGTTTTTCCTCGTTAATTTGTAGTGACTATTAAATCAGTTCTTGCCATCTTTTGATCTTTTGATGTTTTTGGTGATTTATATTTAAACAGTACATTACTACACATTCTGGCACTGCAAAACAAAGAACCTATGTAAACATAATGAGGTTGACGTTGGGCCAGCTGATGCTGATTTGAATAAACAAAGCTCTGGCGTGTCTTCTTGATAACATCTATTAATAGAGTGACTGATGTATCATCATGGCCCAAAGATAGACACTATGATAGAGAGGCAGACAAAGCAAAGAAACAGATATAAAAAGCTCTGGCTGTGAGACGTTTGTGGCTGTTAGTGGATGAAAATAGAATCTTAGACTCTATTCCTGGTTGAGATTGATGTTAGCCTTTTCTGTAAAGAGATGAAAGACTGGCTCTGTGCTGTGTCTGCTTACATGGACTCATTACTTTCCAGTAATAACAGCCTGCTGTGACCACCAAAGCTCTGCAAAAGAAGCACGGATTAAAAGTTGCCTAGTTAGTTCCGACAAATGCACAAATGTTTAGCATTCCTGGAGAATATTATATAACCTGAAGGACAACCTCGTATGTGTTGCTGTATCTTTTTATGCTTTCATTTTGTTTCTTCTCTGTCTCCTTCCTATTTCCCCATCTCTACTTGCATACTTTTTCTGTATTACTAATTGCCAACCTCTTGGGAGAAGTAATTTAGATCAGCATGAGACAAGTTGACTCTGCCTGTTTTGATGTAAAACATAGCAGTTACTAGCAATGTGCTGCAAAGAGCAGTATCTCTGGGTGCTGTAATTAAAACTGGGTCCGTTGCAGCTCAAAGAATAGTCGGTGTAGCCATTGCAAGCCTACACTGCTGTTAAAACATGATATTCTCACATTTGGGCCATTACCATTAGTTAATTAAAAGCTGCCAAGAGGATTTCACATCTACGGAAGAGGATTAGGGCCACTAGAAAAAAAAATTGTGTTTAATATGAGAATTCTGACTTTCTTCTCAGAATTCTGAGATTAAAGTCAGAATTATCATATTAAAGTCAGAATTCTGACTTCTGAGATTAATGTCCGAATTCTGAGATTAAAGTCAGAACACTTTTTTTTCCAGTGGCCCTAATCCTCTTCCATACACATCAGTATTTTGGCATTTATAATAAAAAAAAAACCTCTGTAGAATTGACTTGCCAGAAAATACAGATGAATGACCAAAATAAAGTGAACTTTTAAAAATATATATTTCTATTTATATATATTTGTACAAATAGCCACAAACTTTAATTGAGATAAAGCGTCTGTTTTTGAGCTTTTTCCTTGTTCAGAACCCTCTCACACCCTGGTGATGTAAAGTCTGTGTTCCAGTGAAGTTGTTGGCGTTCCAGCATTTTTTGTGTTTCTGGGTTGTTCCTGAACATTTTAACCAAGTTCCTTTCATCTGAGAGTGACAGTTTGGGTCAGAATGGGTAAACTTGGACTCCATTGGTTGTTCCAGCTGGATGATAATCCTAAACTCATCAAAAGCAGATAAACACAAGCACGTCAAGCTCCCTGATTGGCCCCCTCGACGTCCTTAACGCTATTGAATTTGTTGACTCTGCATAAAAATCGGGTCTGGACCAAGAAACATCGTTCTTTAAATGAAGTATAGCAATTCTGCTAAGTAGAATGGTCTAGAATAGGCCTGGTGACTGAAAAGAATGCAGTCAGGACTCAAGTTGCCACCACTGACATTCCCACAAATATTGGTTGGAGTGTATTTGAGTCTGCATGTCTTAAATTTTGCCCATTGAGGATTTGGAAACAATTCAAAATAAACTCAAATATGTCTACTCAGTTTTTGTTTTTAAGCATCACTTAGGTTGTGTGTTTCTTTAGTCACTCCATGCTGGAAAAAGAACAGTTAAGAAAGTATCAGTAAAAACCCCTAAACTATTATGACATTCATGTCTATGATGAACTGTTTGTGAATTCGATTGGACTTAAATCTGAAGAAGCACATCCTTTTCCTCCCCCGCTCCTGTGTATCTTCTAAGTTTCACAACCTCCAGGACATGCAGCGCACTGCATCGCTGGTAACAAAGGTGTTCATACAACGAGACTATGGCGAAGGAACCGTGTGCCGATTCCAGACCAAGTTCCCCGCAGAACTCGACAACAGGGTGAGAAAGACAACAGAAGATTGTGAAACAACTGCAACAGGTTGCAGCTTAAAATTAAGTCCTTTTGGACAGTATGTCTACTGAGCTAATCTGCTTTTCTGCCCATACTTTTTTCACTTCAGATTATACAAGCTTTAAGAGTGTGATCATTCTCATCAAAAAGTTTAATATTGGCTTGAGTAAAATGCAGCAGGCATGTTCAACATGTTTCTCAACAGGTGCACAGCTTGTTTATGCTGCAGTGGGACAGCTAAATATACTGGTGTTCCCAGTCTGCCATATCTATACCACTCGTTACTTTCTCTCCTTGTTTGTGTTTATTAGATAGAGAGAGCTCTGCTTGAGCAGACAGTAAAGACCCTGAACTCTTATTATGTGGAGGCTGAGAAAGTTGGCGGTCAGTCATACCTGGAAGGATGCCTGGCCTGTGCAACAGCATACATCGTCTTCCTCTGCATGGAGACGCGCTATGAGAAGGTAAGAAGTCGGAAATGTCCTCACCTGATGACTTGAGATATTCCAGTGAAAAGACAAAAGTTTTAAACTTCTTTCTTATCTGTAAAATGTGTATTATTAACAATTTTAAAATCTTAAAACCTACATGCATGGCAACAGACTGACATCAATAATTTTGTCAAAATGCAATGTTTTCAGAAATGGTGCCAAATCTGACATTTGTTAAGTATTGGACAGCAGTGGAGGCCTTGTGTCTGTATCCTGGGAGTTTGAAGCAGTTGTGAAAAATGGGAAGAGGCTTTCAACAACACTAATGATGTTAATGTTAATGATGTAGATGTTTAAAAAAAACATTTAGATTTGTGGTACAATAATATGAAAATATCTAAGTTCTCACCCACTGTCATCTAATTGTAAAGGTGATAGTAGTCAACAGTCTGCTGTACCATGCTCAATTTTAAAAGGTTAAAGATAAAACTTTAAGAATCTGCATGTAACTGAATTTGTTTAGTATTAAACTCATAAGTCATATTAAAATGCTGATTGGTTTAGCAATTTAGAAGTTAATGTTGCAAAACCGACGGAAAAAGACATATGGTTGTGTTTTGGCTGCTTTCTAAAACCTTTTTTAACACTCACTCCAGTGGGAAACAGGCAGAACCCAGGAGATAAAATCAGGTCTTTAAAACCTTCCACTGCTTCTTACATCCTGTTCTGAAGGCCACACATGAGTGGCAGCGGGTAAAGCATGGCACACCATCTGTAAAACAGCTTTACTGAGCACAGGCAAGATGTCCATCTTCAGAAAGGACAGGTGGCTCAACCTGTTCATGACTGTATTGCCGCTTGTTAGTCGCTGAGATGGAACAAGAACACACACGCATGCATACTGCAATCACACACACAGGCACAGTGAGGTTGATTAATCCTCTTTGTCGTTTTCTGTGAACTTACCGATGCGTCAGATGAGATCGGAGTGGCGTGAAGTTCCAGCATGTCTTTCTGTTCTGATCTCTGTCTAGCAACAGCATTCATCCCCCTCGTCTTGTTGCATTTTGTAAACATTGCTTTTATCAAAGCTGCGCCGGGCACTGGGAGATTGACCGAGGCCCACAAAGCAGGTTTATTGCTACGTTGAAGCCATGCAGAAATGGCCTGGTCTGACTCACCTTTCATCTTCCCGTCAGGTGGCACCGCTCCATTGAGAGGCACAGATGCTATCGGGCTCCACACGAGAGTTGTTTATTTACCTGTTTAAACTTTATGAATACCTCTATGACTGACGACGATAAAATATACCCACCCAGGTTGAAGCTGACTGAGTGCGCATATTCACGTGTGCCACACAACCGTGGTTTTCCCGATCTTCTCAGTGGACTGTCAGAAGGCGCCGATTGTTCCCTGCATGTCGGAACAAGCGTCAAAAAGTCCCTCACACAGACTCTTCATTGTGCATTTCCTGTTTCTTTTCTTTGTTGCTGACAAGAACATGGCTCGAAATGCAGCAGCAGATTTGCCACGATACAAGTTCAGAGTTTGTACGAAAAACACAAAGGAGCTTCTACGTGCAACTTTTAAGAGGAGGACTGCTTATGTGTGGTGTGTGCATAGTCTTCCCAGAGCAGCTGACACAATCATGCCAGCGTAGCGGTGACACAGTTAGAATAAGGATATGTGAATGTCGAATTTTGAAAGTAAAGAGGGTTGAGCTGTTCCCTGGGTTTACTAGATGTGTGATTGGCTTTATCTCTTGAACACACTGAAACTGTTTTTGTCATTTTGTTTGTATGTATTTGTCTTTTAAGATATTCAGTGCAGTTGATTTCGTGACATAAATACTTTACGCCATTGTTTTTTTTCAGTTTATAATATTATCTTGTCTAGTTTCCACTATTTAGTTAAATCCATAACTTGTGTTTGTGTGTGTGTGTGTGAACGGGTGAGTGACTGCAGCTTTGGGACTTGATAAGGAGCTATACAAGTACAACATCATTCTACTATTTAAGCTTCTCTCCTTAAAGTAATCATTAATTTTGTTTCTTTTGACTGGATTTTGGATCAGCGCAGCTAGAATCCTGACTTCAATTTCGATAAGATTTTGTCGAGTGGACAAAAGATTAGGGCGATGACAACCAGAGAGAAAGCAACCTGCCAACACTTTGAGCCATGCCAGAAAAGTAGTTGATTTTTAAGTATGGTGTCTCCAAACCAATCAAAAGGTGGAAGAATATTTTCAGATTGTAAGGCTGGATAAAATCCAGTGCACCCGCGCACAAAGCGGATTACCTGTCAGTAGCACTAAGAGTCATTTCCCATTGATTATGCATGACAAGATGACATGATTATGTTTTCTATGTTGTGTTTGTGTTTGTCTGTTAAATCCAAACTCAACAATGATCCGTGTTCCCCGTATCAAACGACGGCACTGATCACATTTTCAAGTCAAGTGGAGTCTCAGATCTGCTAACTGAAGCCTGGAAACAGCTGAATGTTTAGAAAAGTGGCATTTAGAGAAAAAACAAAGATTTGCTGACTTTGTTATTCTTATAGCAGTGATCCTAAGGCTGAGACGAATGAAGTGCATCTGACATAATTAGACTGTATTTTGGAGTTGCATGGCATGCCCACATTGCTGGGACCCACTTGTCAGATGTACTTCTGAGGAGCTGTTCTAATCAAGCCTTTAGTTTATATCTGTTCATATAGCATGACTCTTCAATTCTTTGGAGCAACCGATCAGCAACAAACACAGACTACAAAGGTTATTCGCAACTGTTGTTTTGCGTACAGACATGCCAATTTGAATTAGTATGTGGAGGCATAACCTGAAGTGCACAGTTTCCTCCCCACTGCTTTGTGGTTATTGCACAGTTGCTGCAAAACTAACGGGTGGGTTCATTGCCAATACAATGTAAATAAACCAGCCACTTTACTTTTTAGAAAGTTTGCCCAGATAGTTAGCCAAGGCATAACATTTGGCCTGAGAGAGTCATCTGTTCCGTTTGGAGCTGTTTGGGCTTCAAGATGGAAATTTTCAGAAAGAGAAAAAGCTCCTCAGTTTTAGCAATTCAATTTACAGTCATGTTTTAGCGTGAGTGGTTAGGAATATGCTAAAAATATACTTTAACTATAACAGAATTATTTTAAGTTTGTGTTATAATTCTCTGGAATAAAAGACTCAAGGATATGCATTTGCTACAAGATGAACTGATTTCTTCCATTTTCATATTTTCCACTTGAGACAAAACATAGCAGGAGATTACATGGCTAAATCCAATCTCCTGGTTGATCTCTCGACTATCCATGGCTATTACATGTTACATAAAGCATCCTTTAAAAACTAAAAAGCAGGTATTAACCCCCAGTTAGTGAAGCTGTTTAGATTATCTTCTGTAAAACTGTGTTTAGCTTTTGCATCCAATGAACTTTTGATTCTGATGTTTCTAATGAAATCTGGATTAAAACCAGATGTATGTCTGTCCTCCTCTAAGACCTCTTCAACCACCTTTTATTTCAGGTCTTGAAGAAGATATCAGGCTACATCCAGGAGCAGAATGAGAAGATCTACGCTCCGAGAGGTCTGCTGCTCACAGACCCCATAGAGAGAGGAATGAGGGTTGTATCCTTCATTCAGCTGCTGCTACACTGAGAACAACAAACAGAAGTGCATAATGGTCTAAATCGAAGATTGGCAATTGGAGAGACAGGCTGTTAACAAAACAGTTGCTAGAGATGGATACCTGGACATAAGGAAAGCATATTTCAATTTGTACATTTTGAATAAATCTTTAATTCTAGTTCTCCATGGTATCTGTTTGACATCTCCTTGTTTCCAGGAATAAACCTAACATGGCAGCTTTGAAGAGGTTTGCTAAAAGGAAATTGGGAAACAGAAACTAACTAAAAGCCAAGAAGCTAACAAAATGAGCAGGCAGACGTCATGGATAGTCTTATTTTTTCAAATGAGTCAAGCACTTTTACTGTTTTATAGTGACAGTTTTCTAAATGTCTTTGTGCGGTCCATGGTACCGCTGTTTTTTGAATTGTCTTCCTGACTGACCCCAGAACAGGCAACAGGAGAAAGAAAAATGTGCCCAACAGACCATCACACTAGCTTGCCGTAGAATGACTTCCTGAAAAATGAGACTAAAAGTCAAAGCGCAAAGTTTAACCAATGTAGCCGGTGCTCTCCTAAAACTACAAATAGATGTTGAAGACCACATACACTAAGTGAATCCCATAACGTTTAATTTACCCATCAGTTCTTCTACTCTCTTGCCACAGTGGCATACTGAAGCTCGTTCTCCGGGATCCAGACATTTTAACAGACCAGAAAGGAAATACACTCCTTACAGTGGGAAGCATCGAGCTTTCATTCGGATCACATGCCTGAACAACCTCGACTGTTTCTTTTCCTTGCAGAGCAGCATTGGCTTTACTTTAATCTTTCCTTGGATGGCTGAACTACAAACCCGGTCTATGCTGTTCACTGACTGCAGGCAACACGCATTTCCAGCTGGGTCGGTGATCAGTTCACACTAACCCGATTGTATCCAGAACAGCCTCAAAAACATTCAAACATGTTTGTTCAACTGCGATCTAGGTCGGTTTGTTCCCCTCACGGTCCTCACCTCGTCTCACAATGGCAGATTTTTGTGCCAACTTTCCCTGATGACGAACGTCAGCAAGATGGAGGCTGATTCAGACTTTCCTGAACTGGGAATCAGGGGAAACAGTGGTAAAAATAAAATAAAATAAAACGTGTGTGTCCCCAGCTTAAGACTAATAAACAGTTGCAGAAAGTTGATAATTGACATCATCCTCATTAATTGTCACGATTTCCCCCGCCATGTGATTTTGTTTAACAGGGTTCTCTCTCTGTTGGGGAAAGTAGAAGCCTCACAGGAAAGCGCCTCTGCCATTGTGCCGAAAGCTTTGAGATGGCAATATCCATAGCTGTTATTGGGGATTACAGATCCATATTGCTTTAGGACATCCCTTTTCATGTTCCTCTCTGGTGTGTCCTTCTTCACCTGTATGATCCTTGACGCTCATTGTGTCCCCAGCTGGAGATCAGCGTGTTTGAGGACCGGGGCTCCAGCGGCTCCAGCCCCAGCAGCAGCATGTCGTCGTGCAGCACTGCTCGGTGACTGGAGGAGCAGCACCAGGCTTACGGGTACCACCACAGAGGCAGCGGGACACTCACCAACATCCGCATGTTGAAACATGAGAGCACCAGGTTCTAAAGACGAGCAGAAAGACGAGAAATCCAAGGAGGTGATCCACAAGATTTACACGCTCTTCCTGTTGAGACCTTCGACTAATCACCATTGGAGAAGGATCCAGCTTGTATAAAAGCTGCGGCTACTTAAAATAATCAGCCTAAGTCAAACAAAACCCACATATCAGCTTTGTGACTAAATGCAAAATCCAGTGTCTAAGAGCGTAAAACCTTTACTTTTGCAAAGAAGTGAATCATTTCTGTTCCATTACATCATGTATGTTTTATGTCCTAGCTTTGTCCGCAGGCTTACATGAGTTTAGGCCTGTCATCAGTGCATGACTAGTATCATTTAACTGTCATTATTATTCTGTGCTCATTTATAGTCAGGGTATTCAAACGCCTTCGCAGCAGCACCAGCATCTAAAATGAGGATAACTTTACTGCGTCCCAGGAGACACGATGTTCTTGCATTTGTTTCAGGTAGTTGAGGTCAAGTCGCTTTGAATGGTGGCAAATTGGGCTTACCAAAGCCCAAAGGCTTTGTTCAGAGGTATTTGGCATGAATGTCAAACTGAGAACAGTGTGATTTATTTATCTTTCTTGTTCATCAGAGTGGATTAGCTGACCTGCATCACAGCTGCAGGCCATATATGCAGACATATTCACATACCATGCCCAAGCATTAGACATACAGCATATGCAGTGAGGGGGACATGTGTGCACATGTAGCATATAGCAACGAGACACATACGTGTGCAGCATGTGCTTATGCTTTCCTGCCCACACTGAGATTATTCTAGAGTTTGGATATGAAAAAAGCCAGGAAATACGGTTTCAGCTCTCTGGGAACATATTCAGAGGTTTGGACATTTTTTTTCTTTTTGCTTTCTCTAGATAATAGTTTTGATGTCTGGCAGTGTTTATGATTTTGAATTCACTTGCAGTCTAGTGTAAGATGAAAGCTTGCAGATCTTAACACTGTCAAAAACCCTTTTCCCTGAACATACTTACTGGCTTCCTAAGAAAGCTGAAAGAGAGTGGGCTGTTATCAGTGAAGCTGGAGACTCTGCAGTCATTAAGCCGAGAAATGTGTTCCTGTTTGAGGGCTGGAGCTCGCAGGAGAATCGGCTCACACAGAGTTAAAGAACTAAACCTTTTTTAGTCCATGGCTGTTATGTAGATGCAGATTGTGTTAATAATTCAAACACAACAAAAAAAGGCAAAGTATAAAACGCACTCCAACTTTTGCACTCAGAGAAGGAGAAATGTGGTAAAAGAAAGTTCTGTCTATTGTATGGTTTTAAAGTTTAAATAAAATTGATTTTTTTTTTTTTTACAATGTTCTAAGATAGTTGGCTTATGGTTTAAAACTTGCACAATCTTTCTCCTGTGGCTTTCCTACAGTTTAAAGACCTTAGAATGAAATAAAATGCTGGAGTAACCAGAGTTTCCCCCAACTGTCTGCAGCATAAACTAACGCTGTGATTCCCCTCTTCCACCTGTCGACGCATGCTGCCGAGTGAAAAATGGCTACTTCACTTTTCTCTGGCTTACAAGAAAGAAAGAAGGAACCACCTGTCAGAAAATACTTTTGGTCCTGAAAAACATGTCAGTCATGACTTGAAACACAAGCTTTAAGGTTCAAGTCCATCTTGCCCCACATTGCTGTTGTAGATGTTAGTATAAAGTGTGCCATAGTTATGGCACCATTTTTGTTCTTGGCAAAGATGAAACTATACAGGGGCACTATGACTTGTTATCCCAAGGCTCCAAAGTAAAACTATTATTGATAACAGCAGCAACTTCTACATGAGCAGAGTCTGTCATTTTAACCAGCAAATAAGTCTGATGTATATGTTATTATTTAAAAAACAGACTAATGGAAAAGTACAATGTTTTTCTCAATAAGGACAATATTTATTTGTGAACCAATTTTAATTTAGCGGTATAATTTGAAATTATTGCTTAAGTCAAAGACGAATAAGGTTTTCTGAAAAATTTTAAATTTTTCAAGCAACAGTAGGAGCAATATTACATTTGTGTGTTTCTTTTTAAAAGCTAAATACATGATGCTTTACATTTTTTTAATTAGTTTTGTGTAAGACCAATATTATCATACCTTGAAATCTCATAACGGCCAGTATTTTTAAAATAATGCAATTCTACTTTCTAGTGCACAGAACTTCTTTACCTTTGTAATTATCCCTGTAATTTTAAAGGATACATTTTGTTTTCAAATTAGCAGATTTCTAATGTGAAAAGGCAGTGTTCACTTTAGAAAGACTTCATTTGGACAGTGTAGGTAAATTCTGAACTTTCATTGACTTAATAAAACTTAAAATTTAGCTGCAACACAATTTTAAGGACACCATTATCTTAAGCTGCTTCTCATATGGAAAACCATCAATCTTGGTTGCATAGCATCATGAAGTGTGACCATAATGTTGCAAATATTGACAGCGTATCAACATAACATCCGTTTCATCTATGCTTACCATGTTGTTGTTTTTTAGTGTTATTGCAGCGACTGATGCTGTTATCTTTTGTTACTGAATGTTTGACGGTAAACTGACCACTGCAGATCTGTGTTTTAAGTGCTTTAATTTATTTCTGTGAATAGTTTTACATCATTTAACTCTTGGATAGCTGATCTAAACCAGCGAGACATTTATACCACAAGAGTTCAGATGTGCTTGGATTTAGCCTCCTGTGCTTTCTTCTTTTTGATGCCTTCATGTTTCATACTGGTGGAATGGATATCCAACCTGGTGCTGATGGACTTACCAATTTAAAAGTGACTTAACACTGCCAAGAGGCACATGAAGGAGCTTATTGGACAATGTATATATATATTAAAATGAGTATAAATAGTCTGTGCAGGTATGACTTTGTAGCTTTGATTGTATGCATTTGTGAATAGAAGATATTGCATATGTGATACAATAATTCCATTTCACTAGATGTTAGTAATTTGTTTCCTATGGTCATTAAGAAAAGGAGCAGCTAAATGCAGACGAAATTGTCGGATTGTGTCATTTGTGAGTCGTTATTGATCTGTAAACCTGTTAAGAGTTTTGATACTGTAGCTGATGAAGTTGATAGTAATACCAAGTTGATGATAATGATTCTCAGGGAAAACTTTGAACAGGCCAAATTTAACAGGGATTCATCTTAAAGTAGCATGTCTGTGGTTCCTGAGGATTAGAGTTGGTCTGACAAAAAAAAAATCTATCAAACTATCAGTTTTCTTTTTAATATTAGTCGACTGATGTATGAAAATCTTCCACAAAAGGTTCTGCTTCCAACTGGTCTGAAAGTCTTTTATTTTTTTACATATTTAATAACATCCCTGTCCAAAGTCTAGAGATTAAGAAGTGAAGAAATGTATTGTGTCAGTCTTAAATTTGCAAACAAGACAGCCAATCATTAAATGTGATTTCTAAAAACAATGTGATTAGGATTAACTTAAAATGTAAAAAAAAAAAAAAAATCAACATTTTCAAAGAAATCCTTATTCTTAAGGAATACTTTCTATGCTGTGAGTGCCAAACAATGATTGGTAGCTCATTTAATAATGTAATCTTTTGGTACTTTATTTATCTTGTACTGCATTTAAGAGTGACACACCTTCATTAGGTTGTACACAATCAGTAATAAGAACATATCAAAAGCTCGATGTTCTGCAAAAAAATAAATATTGGGCAGTGACTTTGATATATTCCTGAAAATATCTAACATGATGTGTGCAGTATTGGTGCTGAGTTGTTTTGCCTCTGGGGAGACTCATTGTTCTGCACTGATGTTTTATGCTGCATGGTGTGTAAACATGGTAGCAAAGGAGAAGACAAAATTCCTCTTAAAAAATATTGCAACGTGCTGCCAAAAGTTATATATTAATGTTGTTTATGTGTTAATATTTGGTTACTAATGAGTTCATTAAAATAATGTTATGTACATTTTTATAAAAGTTGATTATATATCCTATCCAGAGATGCTGAATGCACATCTATAAAGTGTTTGATGAAACAAGATGAAAACAAGATCAATTTTGTCAGTATTAAAATAAAATTCATTTTGCTTAGAAGATTAATACAATTTCTGACTCTTGTTAGTTTTAGAAACTGATATTTCAGATGTTTCTCTGAAAATCTTGGAAGGGAAACCAAGTTATATCATCAAAGGCCTGTTGTTAATGTGTTCAATAAAAGAAGAAATAAAATCTCTTTTCCATCCATGTATCTTAGTTGCCTTTAACTAGCCTTGTGAAAGGTTGGGGTAAAAGCTGTAAAAATTGCAATTGTCCCAATCCCAAAGGAAACAAGAATGCAAACTTTAGGTTTGGTGGGTGGGAAAATCATAAAATGCATATTTGTGGTCCTTTCATCTCTAACTTTATGGTCAAATCAATGCTAAAGACTCAAACCAAACTTGTTAAATGGCAATTCAGTTGTAGTCATCCAGTTCACATAATCGCCTCAATCATTGATCTTCAAAACGCAAAAAGTGACTAATACAAATACTTCCCGAAAAGAGAAACCAAAGAAATCCAATAAAACTACAACAATGCTTGTTTGTATTTTTAAAATATTATTTAAGATAATCAGCAGTCTATAAGACTGGTGGATTTGCAGCATTGATTCAAGGGAAAACTAAATATTTACCTTTTTTTAATCTTTGTAATCAACCAACAGATGCAGATTAGAATATTAATGTATAATGCAGGCATGTCTTGACTTTGTAACTAAATTAACCAGCTGCAGAAAACATATTGAGATGAATGCTGGGATTTAGAATTGCACTCCAAAATCAGCATATAATAATAATAAATGTTTTTTGTTCTCAGGAAATACCGGTAATTGAATTTCCCCAAATTAATGACACTATAAGTATAATTTTTAGATCTAATTGTCTTGTTAGGTTGGAGACCATGTGCAGTTTTTTTTTGTTTTTGTTTTTACATAATTTTCCACAAATATCACTCCAGCTGATGTGTCCATTAAAATAGAAAATACATGTTTTTATTTAAAAACCTGTAAGGCAATAAAATGGGGGTCCTTTGAAAAAAAATTACAACAGTTTTTCTACAGAAAATATTGATAAAAAATGTAAAGCTTGTCTTTTTTGAAAAGGTGATCCAACATTTACCTCTGAAAATGTTTTGCTTGTTCAGAGGTAACTGAACAAGCAAAACTGAACTGAAGCTGAACTGAAGACAAAAATGGTTCTTTAGATCATAAAGGTCACCAGCCGCTCTCTTAGAACCGACGTTTCCATGTTTTCAACATTTGTTGCTCTCTGGCTGGACAACACTGTTCCTTTCTGCTCTACTTTCCTGTTCTTTTATTGCTTGTTTTCTCAACAGAAAGGAAGTTGTCTACTTAACCTTCTCAGTTATTTGTTTTTTGAGTCACGGAGAAGAAAAGTCACTTCTTGCTCTTGCATTAATGGACTTTAGTGCTTATTCTTTCTGAAGACAGAAAACCCGTATACCGCCCACGATTCTGCTTTCCAGAAATAATGGAGCATGCAGCAATCTGGAAAATATCTGTGCGCACTTGCATGTAAAACAGAGTCTCTTGGGACAAGATCTTTTCATTACAGAAAACTTTTTGTCTGCACCCAGTATTCTGCCAGCGACATGTGTTGATGACTTCATTTACAAATGAATGCTAATGTATTTCGTTTACCATGGCAAAGCCCCAGGACAACATTTATTCAGTAAGAGGCAGCTATGATTTTTTTCTTTTTTTAGAAAAAGCAGAAAGCTTTGTAAGCTGCTTTCAGGAAGCAACATAAATTTGACAATTTCCACATTGGGTCAATTTATAACCACAAAGTTTAATGTACTTTACAGAGATTTGATGTTACAGACCAGCATAAAGTAGCAAATAGTGGTGAAGTTAAAGAAAAACAATTAAAGGTTTTGTTTTTGTTTTTTTATACCCCCTCAAAAATCTAAAATTATATATTTTTTATGAATCCAGTGCGAATAATTTTCTTAAAACATCCTGTAATTATTAAAACAGAAAGAATGCAACAAGCTCCACAGTCTGTAAAGAAACATATTTGAATATGTATGTTTTGAACACTTTTCTGTAAATACAGCTGCAGTGACTTGCTGGGCACAGACAAAATATGCAGAGGCAATACCAGACAGCCATCTGCTAAACTGCTTCTCTGTGTTAACTTTGGTGTGAATATCAGCACATTTTAAATGACCTCGGCGTGATTGACAGTTGTTGTGGTTGCTGCTGGATCTTCCAGAAATTCGGTCCGTCTACATAAAAACGTAATGACGACCATCAAAGCCCGGAAATATGTGGCTCCAGTTAAAACGTCACTTCGGATCACGCCGACTCATGGTGAGTCAGAGATTACAGTGCGTCGCTCTTCTTCAGATCTACTGCATGAACTACAGGACAGTAAATTGTTGCAGTAGTCCTTCAAACAGTCAGTTTTGTAAATGGATCAAAGAGTTGGTTTAGCAGAGGCTGATAAAAGGTCGACGGAGGAAGATATGTGACTGATTTGAGGATTGTCTGTTTTATTTAGCTAACACCAAATTTAGGACCAAAAGGTAGTGATAAGAAAACATTCACCAATGGAGGAATTCATCTCATCAGCATTATCCGATAAAGAGCCTTTCAGGGGTCATCAAGAAGAAAGAACAAATACATAACACAATGCAACACTTAAAAGAAAAGAGAGACACACAGAGTTTCTTACTGTGAGTGCACTGAGTTACATTAGAACACTTTTTAATGGCAAAATGACTCAAATAAGACACAAGTTGAATTTAAAATGTGGTTTGTTTTCCTCCTCACATGAGACTTAACGTTTGCTCTTAATTCTTCAAATTACCGTAATGTTCGATAGAAACTAATGTTCGATAAACATCCCATTGAATTTTGACCGCAGATTTTTGGTAAGTTCACATTTTGATTTTATTAATGGACACTTCTCTCTCAGATTATAATGCATATGGCAAACAACAGTTTTTGCATCTTTCTTTGTCTTTCTGAATGTAAAAGTGAAACGAGTCAAAAAATGCAGTTTCCTGAATACACTGTTAAAATAGACCTCTGTTAAATATGCTGCTAAAAGTTAACTTTAGGAAACCACAGAATGTCTCAAGGGAGGGAGCTGAAAATGTTAAATTAAAAATAAACAGAACCAAAAACAAGAAACTGCAAGCTTAGTGCACTTTAAGCACCTTTTCAGGTCTGTCTATCACAAATAAATCATTGTTAGTTTGACTTTAGTCTCTTGCTTTCTTTTTTTTTCAGAAGAATGTTGTATTTTTATTGAAGGAAAGAAAAGTCTGTTCCGTTTGTACTATGGATGAACTTGTTCTAACCAGAAAATACATAAAAGGTATCTTCTTCTATATTTTAAAACATGTGACTTTGTTACAATTCCTATCAAGAAAAAAAGACGTAGCAATGTATCTCTAGCCTTTGAATGTCTGTAAACCTGTTTTTGTTTAATTCAAACCTTTATTTCCACCTCCTACCACATAAATTGGTAACAGCAGAAAAGGAATGAAGGTTGTGGAAAGCGATGTTTGAAACAAGGTTTCAATGTTGAAACTCGTCCATTTAGGTCATTTTGTAACATTAGTCTGCATTAACAAAGCAAAACAGAGCAGAACTCTGATGCTGGTGGTGGGCAACATCCAGGGTTAGAACATAGGCTTGGATCACAGAACAGACTTTGGTTTGTTGTTCTTGGCCTTCCCAGAACCCGGCAAAACCTCTAAGATAAAGAGCAGCTTCCAATGTAAATGACATAGCTCATTCCAAGTTAATAAAAACAAGATGTTACTCTCTTGAAAAAAACAACAAAAAAAACAAAACATGAATTTTACATTTATAAAATCCCACTTAATGAAGCAAATGTGAAATCTCACATAGTAAAATGTGGCATGTGTGAAATACATGTGCATACATGGGGTGTGCATGTACAATGTGCACCGCGGTTGTTGCTCTGCTGACTGAACGAGAAAGAAAGGAACAAAGGCAGGAATAAAAAAAAGAAAGAAAGGAAGAAACCCTCAGCATCAGAAATTAATGTTAAATGAATGCTCAAAAAAAGTAGGGTCCCCAATAAGAAAGGCTTCCTCTACCCGGAGTCTGTCACCTGATATGTAATTATTGAAAAACTTGTTTTAAATCAGGGGAGTAGAACTTGTTTGCTTTATGCGATTTTGAGCAAAGATTTTATACAATCAGATCAGCAGGATCTGAGTGCTAGATCACATATCGTTTAATAAAAACTTAAACATTTATGCCACGAGAAATGTGCTCTCACTTGCACATTTACGTACATTTATCTGTACGTATTTTATGTACATGTTTAGATTCTAATTTTAAAAGAAATAAGTCTGAAATTCTCTGCAAGACTGTGTTGTTTTAAGAATCTTGCTGTAAATAGAAAAAAAATAATAGTTTGCTATATCTGTGTATTATATATCATCTTTAATGAAAACAATAACACGGGCCAAAAAAATAAAGAGTTATGACTGTCCTCAAAGATGCGTTCCACGTGATGCCATTCATGCTTAAGAGGTAACGGAAAACATTTTATCAGTCATATCAGTGACTTATTCCTGTATTCAGACACACTTAAATTACTCTGATAAGCTTAAATCGAATTACGTTCTCTGGCAAAAAGAAGCAAGGAAGAAAAGATGTATTTGATCTAAGGTTGCGGTAACCCTGAGTGAACCCTCAGGCCAGCATTAGCATAGTTTGTGCAAAGGACTGCAAATATGGCTTGACTTGCTTATATCAGGGGTAAAAAGATGCATATAACAGATGTTGCTGAGAGGAAATGACAACTGCAGATCATACTCCGACACCGTTTGGACAGTGTTTTCTTGGCACTCTTTCTTTCTCCTATTTTCCACTTAGAAAGGCTTTCTCGTCATTTCCATTCCCATCAGATTCCGCATCGGTTTCTGCGAATTTGCGCATTATCTTCGCATGTGCAGCCTCTCTCTTTGATGAAGACTTTGCGGCTGCTGATTTGAGGCAGAAAAATATAAGTTCTGGGTCACAACACCAGTTCACATACATACACACCCGCCGGCGAGGCCATGAGAAGTCGGGGTGCCGGACATGCTGCAGCATCCCATTTATGGGTGGCTGACGGGAAATGCTGGAAATATTAAAAAAAAAAGTTATTTAACAACTATTAGGATGACACATTTATATAAGAAGTTTCGGGATTCAGAAAATTTGGGGGTTGTAATGTTTTGCTGCATCAGGTGTCACACCTGAGAAGCAAAACAACCTCGTAATGCAGAAGTCAATGTTGATTTCCAAAGATAACTACATTTATCCACTTTGTCACCTTAGAAGTGATATGGCAACCCCATGTGTTCCCATGGCTATGCCTACAGGACTTTGTCATAATTCACAGCCTGAACATTGAGTTTCAGGTTTTATTTTAAACACAACATCTCGGAACAAACAGGTGGGGAATCGTGGACTAAACCTGTACTGCTACTCATTGTGACAAACACATCAGTCTCCCTACTCAGGTCTAGTTCATAGATAAAACCTGCACCTGTAATTTTCTTCTCCCACCTAAAATATTGACCGCCAGCTAAAAACAAGTTGGTAGCACAACCCGATGCATCTTTGTGGAATATTTTACATTTATTAATTTCTTTCAAGTTCAACCAAGTCTCTCTCACTGGACGCATATCTGTGACCTGACAATATCTGATTTCAGAGACGCCCTCTGGGTTTAGAAAGGCGAAACCCACAAAAACATTGTACACATTTCATTTAGTTTTGGATGATAAAATGTACATGCGATAAGGATTTATTTTCTGTATTGTAACATCCGCAGCAAATTTTTTTGCATCAGCTAAGTTTCAACAAACAAGTGATTTCAAAAAGACACTTAAAAGAAAATGAACAAATTGGAATCACACAGCCAGCTGAAGTAATGAGAGCTGTCAGGATTTTTATGGAAAGAAAAGCCCTGCAGTAACGTTGGAACACGTTCAGCCGTGTCCTTCCAACGTATTTAGCTGACCCATCCTGCAAAATGGAAGATTACATTTCATTTCTCGGTCAGGAAACCGAGTCCGTCCGTGGGGGAAAAAAAAAAAGAGAAAAAAAGTTTCCTTTCTTCCTGACTCTAAAGTTTCACCTTCGCAGCAGCCTCTGGTCAATTGTCCGACAAATATGTCAGTGAAAACATATTAAAATATTTGACTTAAGTGGACATGGTCTTCTGAACCTTCAAAAACTATCCAGACTCTTTGGCTACCACAGAAAGCAAACCACCAATGTGAAAATGGATTGAACAAAGAGCCGCAGTAAGTGTCTTTTAGTTTATTGTCTTTTTAATGGACTGCTGCCATTTTATTTTTCAGGAAAAAAGAAATATGTCGCTGATAAACTGATACTATGAAGCATTCAGGACTTATATTACAGTGCTAAATATTTTTGGTGCATCTTTATAGATGGTGGAATAAAACACCACCTGTGAGCAATTTATAGTCTCCTGACAGAAACACATAATAAATCATGTTTTAGTCATGTACAGAGCTCCGTAAAGAATGAGCCTCCGGATTACTCTGTGTATGTGAAATCATCTTGTCAGAGAAGAACTTTGGAAAGTCCAAGGGCATAAAGAAATATTCTAAATAGTATCTGTAAAATGACAGAGGGTTCACATTTCTGTTAGAAATACCTTTTGAACCTAAAGTGCATTCATGAACTGACGCTTCCTTGCAGAAAAGCAAAGGAATGGTCAAGCTGTCCATCAAGATGTTGTTAGTATCTTCAATATTTCTATTTTTTGCCATCTTTCTGACCACAGTATAGTATATATATATATATATATATATATATATTTGTTTTGTTTTACTTCTCAGGACACAGCAATGTAAAAACATATTGAAGCATACATATTTTCAGAACAATAAAGAGTTCTACTTGATTTATGACTTGCTCTAAACTTTAAAGGTTTGATTGTTGAAAAATTACCTACACTGCCACAAAACCACAGGGGCAAATCTAGACGGTTTTCCTCTGGCATATGGCTCGTGGTCACAATTCAAAGATGAACAATGCAATATTAAACAATTGTACATTTGGGATGTGCAAAAACTATAATGGTAAAACACAAATTTAGATTTGTACACTTGAAATTGCAAAGGCAGATTTTACTGTGAATTGATCAGCATTTTGATACTGGTGTGAAAAATAACCCAACATTGTAAAGTATTGTAAATCTCCCCTACATCTTCCCATGACTTCATTTCAGTGTTTGTTTCATCCAAATCATCAGATGTAGTCTCACACTCTGTATGTATTTCTCCACAAACACACGCACACACACGCAGCCTTGCATCCATTTTCTGCTCCATTTTCTGCTCCATTTTATTTCATAATTTATTCTTAAAAAAATAAATAAATGAATAAATATATAAATAAATAAAAAGAAATGTGTCCTGCCATTGGTGACAGATGGTCCGGCGTATGTTTCTGTACCTGAACACTTCATTGGACCACGCATAATCAGGCACCCACACGTCGCCCACACAGACATAAACATACACACGACCTAAAGCTTTGTATTCATACGCTTTTCAGTAAACACATAATCAAGGTGAGAATGATCTGTAATGATAATACACATTGTGGAATGGCAGAGATACAGGTGGGATGTCTCCAATAAACATGCTCTGTGGATTCATCTCAGTATGTGCGGGGGGGATGATATACTAAAGCTTCCCTTGTTGACTTGGCCTCAGTTCAGGTCACACTTTGAATGCCAGGCGATGAAATCAGGGGTCCACAGGTGACAGTTCTGATCTCTGCAGCTCACAGTAAAGCTCCCAGAGGAGGCCAGAAGCCACAGGGCAAAATACAGCAGCGGTGACAACCAGGTATATACAGTAACCGATGGAGAAAAGACAGCAGAGCTTCATGGTGAAGAAGTAGGAGGATATTTCTCAGAGAAAAAGTTTACACACTGTTTCTGTACATCTCCGCTCGGCGGTAAAGCGGAGGAGACAAGAGTAAAGCTACAGCAGTCCTATCTGCAGATGAGTCGAGATGACAGGTAGCAGAGTGAGAGTAAGCATATGGCAAGCATTGCATTCCCCCGAAGAGTGTGTCCTTCCAAAGTAAGCCACCTGGGCTGCAAAGCAAAACGAGAAACAGAGGGCGGAAAACTGTCAGGCAACAACTCATTTGGACTGATGCAAGATAACAAGTGTCAAAAGGGGAAATGGTCAGAGAAATGTTAACAAGGCTAAGCCTTCACCCAAACAACAACGTAATTAAAGCCTCTTGTTTTCTCAAGGCGCTTCCTTTGTTCTCCTGATCTTGGGCAATCCAGCAATTTATTTTGTCTGGACAACTCACCCACACAGGCAGACCCATCGTCATTGGGCTCAAAGCCCTGGTTGCATCTCTTCTTGGCACGGCATTTATAGCTGCCGTAGGTATTAGTGCAGATGGGACGGTCGGAGGGGCACATAGAGGGGAACTGGGTGCATTCATCTTTATCTAGGGATGGGGAAGGCGAGGAAGGAAAAGACGCTTGACTGAAGGAGACTCACACAAGGAGACGGAGATCATGAAGGGAAATGAGGTCCGCTTACCTGTGCAACGGCCAAACTCGTTTAGAGTAAATCCATGACCGCACTGTAAAACACAATTGATGTGAAGCACAAAAAATATATCTTTACAGTCCATTAATATGTTCACAGTAAATATCATCGCATTCTCTGGACTGAATCTTCAGATTCTACCGGCGACTTAAAAATAACAGAGACCTAGATTAAATTAGGCAGCATCTCCTTTAGCTAAAACAGAACTGGCAAAAAAAAAAAAAACTAATCAGGTTTAACCAAGTAGCAGCGCAATATTGTGGGGTTTGCAGTACATCATCCGATAAACTTTACTTGCTTCCTTGTCAAACCTGGTTCCTCCTGGAATATTGTATCCTGTAATGCTATTTGGACTCTGTGTCCTTTTTCACCCTCTGTCCAGAAAGCAAACTTTAGTGGCATTCATTTGGATTTTATGAAAAAGATACAATGCAATGCATAACTGAGGTATAAGGTGAACACTGTTTCCATTTATTAAGAAGAAAAGACAAAACTAAATGGAAATGGTGGCATGCAGTCTACCCACTTAATTTTTTCTATGCCTAATCAACTGGCCACTTCCAAAAGCTTAATTTGAAGTCAGACCAGACAGTTTGGGGAGAACCAAACACTACTAGAGTACATGGATTGCACTGAAGCCACTAAGACAGCGGGGAGGATGAGAAATGCAGGAGATGGACTTTAATCTGATGTCCTTAAATAATATCCACTGCAAAAATTACCTTCAGAACTAACCTGCTTATTAAACAGAGTCAACCTGTGTGCAGATTAATACTCACTAACACTACACTAAACACTGCTGTTCTTTGAGGATCATAGAAGAAGCCATGTGATGCCTGGTTTGTAATTTGTTAAATGAGACCACAACCACTTTTTTTTGTTTGACCTACATGCAAAATGCCACATCATATACTTTGCAAAGAAGAGCTTTACTTTATTGTCCAGATGTGTAAAGAAAAAAAAAAGCTAAGGCCTCTCCAACAGGCTGAATACAAGCACACAAAATATAGGAAACCAGTTTACATGTTGATCTATCGCATAAAAATCCTACAAGATGTGACACAATGGTAAAAAGCTCATGGGGTGTGAATACTTTTGTAAGGTACCACGTGAAACTGGAAGAATGTTACTGTGCTGTTCCTAAAATAGCCAATTATATGCCTTAAACCATCAAGTTCAGCCAGAGCTTCATGTTGTGTTCTGTACCTCGATTTCCACAGTAGGAGTGACTTCCTCCTCATCTTTTGGGTACGGGATCTCCAGCACTGAGTTGATCTCTGAGGGCTCCAGAGGACGGGCTATTGAGCGTCCATCTGGCCAGTACACTTCAACATTTGTGGCCACATCCCGACCTGTTTAAGTAAAAAGTGATTTCAGGTAGATATGATGCACACACAGAAAGAGGTTATGTGAGCTCAGCGGATCTATAGAGGAACAATTTACTGTGTTGACAGTCATGACTCTTCCATCTATGTCTCCTATTAGGAGACTTAGTTGCACTCTCTTCTCATCATTAACTGTTTTAATCAGGCACAGAGAAAGCTCATCTCCCCGGAGCCTTTGTGGATCTTAATTAAAGTGGCATTTTAATGTAAACAGATCTTCAGTAACCCTGCCAGACAGGTGCACTGCTAGGGAGCCAGAGACTATTTCACCTGTTCTGAACCGAGATGACACCCTCTCACAGTGCTGCCGGGTGTATCACGTATAACTCCCTGGAAGTCTGGAGGTCCTTTCTAAAGTTACAACGTTTTGGAAAGTTTGCCGCTGCAGAGTGTAATGTGAAGGCCACAGGAGTCGACCTTTTCTTTGCAAGCCCTGGTGCAGAACTGAGAGAGACCAGAGAGCTGAAAGGATTAAAAACATGCTCTCCATACTTCTTCTGTTAGTATCTAATCTTGGAATAATTTAGAAAAAGAAGTATGTTATTTTAGAACATGTAAAATATAACAGGGTTGTTAATATAGTGCAAAATTTAGCAGTTGCAGCCTCACAGAGGAGCAGCCTTAGCTGGAGGGCTGCGTGGTTCTTTAAATGTGATCTTACCAAGGCCAAAGTGAGCGACAGGTTCCATCTCACACAGATACCCCGAGCCCCCATCAATAATCCGTGTGTGTGGGCCGCTTTTCTTTGTGTAGACAACCACTTTAGCTCCTCGGGCAAAAGCTCCAAACTTGGTTCGGGGAATCACTCGGAGCCATGAGTTAGTGAGGCCCTAACACATGATGAGGAGGAGGAGGAGAAGGGGGAGATGGGTCAGGGAAGGATGACTTATGCTTGACCAGCCTACAGAATATAAAATGCTATTTAAGACCAGCACACTCACCTGATTGACTCTGTAGACAGAGAGCGGCTGTGCTGCGCTCTCGCCATGAGACACCACCAGTTCCAGACGGCCATCGCCATCAATATCTGTGGCTATGGCTCCTGGAGGCCCATCACAATAAACACTTCAGGAAGCAGGCTTTACAACAAGCACTATCCTCATCAGCGAAGATATGCACATAACTCAAGAATAACGGCGGTGACCATGTGAAAAAGATAGGAAGGGTAACACATTTTCAGAAGTGGAGCATTGGTGTCATCTAGTGGTTAGATGTGGTACTACCTACCATATGAGACTGATATCTGATATGATATCAGATTTTCTATGTGTTCATTCTGTCTGTAACATTTGCACGGTCGCTTACAGTTAACAACAAAATCCACATTTTTTCCCCCCCTTTCACAACTTCAACAAAAGTATCTTAATCAGATTTAATTTTCCATTTCATTAGACTTGATAGGCAGGTCTACAGATAATAACAGGGTAGTGCAAATAAAGATTGTTTTGACAAGATTACCAGTTCCTCGTCCATCAGGCTCTGCGGCCTCGCCAATGTTCAACTCTTCTATCTGGGGGTCTGCATGTTCTCTCCTGCTCACCCTACAAAGGCACAACATTACCTTCACATCTCTGCACAGCATCAAAGCAGTGGTCACTAAAACATAGAAAAACTAAAAATGTATTTACATCAACTTATTTTATTTCACTCGATGGCACACTGAAGAGAGATGTTTATTTACATTTAGTTTATTTGTTCCAGAAGAAATATTAAGTAATAAACAAAAATACTGAACTCTGCAGCATTTATAGGCTGTGCTAATAAGTTATACCTTTCCCAAGCTGGTCTTTTGGTTGCATAAAATCAAAAAGAACATTATAAAACGTTATAATACAAACACAGAGCTGAGGCTAGATCATATCCTCAACCAGGGACTAGGACCAGACAACACGATGTAAAGTAATTAGATCAAAAGATGTTGCCTTGAAATAAGGAGTCATGTCTATATATTTGACCTTTCTTAACAAACTGCTTCAGTTTTAATCCCAAAATATGCAGACATAGTTTAAGGCCTGGATTTGGCCTGTGAAATTGAACTCAGCAATCTAAGTATTGTAGATTAATTCCCTGCTATTAAGGATTTAACAAGAGAGGCAATTACTGTTTCTAATAGTCACAGGTTGATTTGAATATCTTGTCCTTTGAATGAATAAAATCATCATTTGAAAACGACTTTTATTTATTTACTCAGTTTATCTTTGTCCAATATTTATATTTTTTTGATGATTTGAAACATCTAAGTGTGACTAAACAGAAGAGGCAAGTACCTTTTCACAGCGCAGCATAGCTAATAATGCATGATGTCCACTTTATTGGACAGTTCAATTTCTTTTCATTGTAAAACCAATACTTAAAAATTTTACTAATAATTTTTGTCTATGGTTATCAATTGGTTTTGGACTTATGTTGCTCAGTGGCAGAGTAGTTTTCTTGCAATTGGAAAGTTGACGATTCAATTCCAGTTTCCTCCTGTCCTGTTCCCAAGCTGCTCACCGATCTGTGCATAAACGTGTGCAAATTGGTGAATGGATCTGTAGTGTAAAGTGGCTTAAGTGGTTAGTATAACTAGAAATTTGTAATATTAATTGAGTCCAATTGTCGTTTTGAATGCTATTTTTCTGTGTTTTCTGTTAACTTACATATTTATGAACGGTGACACACTACAAACTAGCAAAGCAAGGATATCATCAAACAACCACACACATCCAACAAATGGCTGAATAGCTGCATACTATGCTGACCACCATGCATGAAAGTGTTAGAGTTCCACATTTATAATGATTCGATATCTTAGAGCCACTAATGTGGTGATTTTAGCTGTTATAGCACTAACATCAGCTTGATATTGATTTGTTGTACTGGATTAATTAGCTTGTTCAAGCATGTTGTTTTTTTTCTGTGCCAAAGAGGAGAAAGAAATAAGCTTGTTCATCTCCACAGAAGACAATGGCTGAGCCACTGGCTGTGAAGTAGTGACCTCTTTCAGACCAGAAAGATAGATTTTTCTTGGGTGACCTGGTGTGGAAAAATATTCTGATCCTGGAGATCTCTGGTGAATAGACTGATTACGGATATTCTGTGTGAACTGAAATTTGAATCCTGTTCAAACTACTTTGCCAAATCAGATTTTACTCAGAGAGGAAAGGGTTCATTTTGCTATCAGTCAACCAATCACACGTTTTGCACATTTTGAGCACTGAGTTAATTAATATTATCTAGAGAGGAAACCAAACCATGAACAAAGAAAGATCTTAAAACTGTCTTAATGAAAGAATCACCCATGTGTGAAGAAGGAAGAAGGAAGAGGCGGGACGCCAGACTAGATAACTATCCCTTTCCTGGAAATTTAAATTCCCTGCAGCTTTCAAGCATAGTATTGGAATATTAAATCAAAACACAAGAGCATTTTATTAACCTCCTCATCAAAGTGCCCTTTAAGCATAAGGTCATAAATCTCATTTTTGCAGTGCAAACACCTAAGCGTGTTTGGGTTTCACTCACTGTCAGTACCTAAAGAGTCTGTTGGCGGAGGGTCCCCTGTAGGCGATGTTATTGAAGAACACCTCCAACTCGTTGTCATTATCAAAGTCAGCAACAATGACTGTCCGCACCGGGGATGGCATGGAAAACTTCTGGGAGGCTATGTCCTGAGGAAAAGGAGAACAGGAGTGAAAACAAGTCCCATTTTTCTATTGAGCAGGTGTATTCATTCATCTTCTCATCATTTGTATTTACTTAATACTGTTCACATGTAAGCTCTTGATTAGAGTTTGAATAAACCTCTCCAAATGAATATTCGCATTGAGAAAAAAAGTGTTTTATCTATGATGCAACGTGTGTATTTTTTTGCATAAACAATCGCTGTCAGTGATGTATTATCGCTTTAAAGAGCAGAACACAAAATAATAACACAAATATATTGTTGATACTAGAAAATGGCAGCTAGACCGAGCTGAGTGGTTGTCTGTAAACAGAAATAGCTGCTTACGTGCAACAGAAGTATGACAGTGTCTTGCTATAAGCCGATACTTTTACAGGGTTTCAAAATTCCAGGTTTTTGCAGTTGGCACTTCCAAATATCTCATTCCATTTTCTTACCAGTTTGGACATGCAAGTACAGCTAAAGTAATTTTGTTGACTTTTCCGTGTGTTGTTTCGGTTCTGCTCTGAGTTTCTGCTGTGTTATATTCTGCATGTTGGTTTCTCTTGCATGTTGAGTCATATTCACATATTGTTTTATCTATAAGCCACTTTATAGACCAATTATCACATTTGGTCTTTTTTTTTTCCTTTGTACCTCTGTGTTTATATGCATCCCGTTTAGGCTAAGACTTACCTGATGCATCTACTATTCTTTTGCCATTTCTAGCCCATGGCTCCCTCAGTTATGCTTCTCCTCATACCACAGCAGTAATAGTTAAAGGGAAACATAGTTGGAAAAAAGTATTTCTTAGTCCTTTTTAGACATGGGGCAAACAGGTAAGACGCCTCCCCTCTACTCCACTTCCTAAAGAAAAGTTTCTGCAGTAGCTGAGTTTTTGCATGAGGAAGTAACAGATATGTCCTCGCTTCAGTGAGCTGGTGATAAGTCTTGAAAGAGTTATAGAGCGGCCCTTCACTCCTCCCAGTATTTACTCCCCATTTTAATTATAAGGCTCATAAAGCTGCAGAGGTAGGGGCCGCCCACATTGACCTTCTCCTGCTCAGGTGAAGGAGAGGGGATGGCTGTCTGAGGCGCTGAGGGAACAACTACATTTACTGTGTCACTTGCTTAAGTGCAGAGACAAAAAAATCTGAGCAAATAAACATAACATTAACATTTTGAGTCGAAAATTGGATCCATCACGACTTGGAGCAAGTGTACGTATTGAAGTTAGTGCACATTTTAATTTACTTAATTATTTATTATTTTACTTTTAGATAAAATCCACCGGATCTAATTGCCATCAAAACAGAGGAATCTGTGCCAAGAGGCTGGCGGCAGATCATTTGACTCTCAACATTTTGTCAGATGGGAGTGAAATTCAATATTAAGTACAGACATTTTTGCCTACATGCAAAACAGTATCGGTCTACAACCCCATACCCTGTGTGAAAAATGGAGGTGGCAGCATCATTCTGTTTTTTCTATAAAGGGGATGTGGGAAATTGTTGAAGCAGTTAAGATGATGGAGGGAGCTGTAAGCATACCTTAACCTGTTTTATCTATTTATGGTACGATTTTTCTGATTACAGATGCTCCCTATCCAGTCTGACTGATGGTGAATCAACAAACTTTCTGTTTCTGCAAACTGTTAACTCAGGATCTGAATACAAATGGACAACGCTTCAGATTTTTACTTGGGGAAAAAAAATTGTACTATGCACTATTTTCTTGACACTTTTCACAATTATGTACACATTTTTTTTTATCTGTCAGATAACTTTAACCCAACAAAATACACTGATGTTTCCCAATGACAAAATGTGATAGGAATGCTTCTAAGGTAAAGTACTTTTGTTTTGTTGTGAAGTGCTTGCGGGAAAAGCTGTAATAAAATAAGTGTTAATTGATCATAATTATATGTAATAAATCAAATTCCCTTCAAATCTCCTCACAAAAGCTTTTTTTTTATCAAAATACCTTATTTGCAACAACAGAATCTCACTTTAAGTGCATTTTCAATAACGAGAAAAATTGTATGACTTCTACTAAGGCCATCTTCCAAATATATAAATTGATTTTATGTATTGGATGTGTGAGTGTGTATGCGTGTGTGTGTGTGCAAGTTTCCAACCTACTGTAGAGTAACGTATCTAACAGATTTTAATTAAACGTAAAAAGGCCCAATCTGCACTTTCCATTACCAAGACAAGCTGCTGGCTCAGCCCGATTTAAGTGTTGGTTTATTGAAGTGATACAACAGCTTCATTATGCAAGCCAAAGGTCAATATTGGATAATATGGAAAAGTTTCAGCTTTGCTGGTGTCTGAATATGTTGTTGGCTTGAGATTTAACTTGTTGTCATACAGAAAATCACTAGGCCCTAATTTTGTTTGTGTTACCCGTAAGAGTGTGGAAGAGTTGAGACGTGTGTGTTGGTATGATTGAATAGTCTTGGGGCTAAGTATCACACATTAACCCCATACTTGACCCATATAAAAATGACTCCTGTGACGTTTATCTCCTGTATAAAGGATGTGGGGGGCAGACAATGAGAGGTAGGTCACCGAGCATGAAGGGAAAGGTCTGTAGATTCACACACAGCAAAGCCCATTCCTCTGTGTCTGCAGCCGGGTGACATAAAGACCCCAAACGGCACATGCACAACGCAGGTCATTGATGGAGTAAATCACAGCAGCCTTTAAATACCACTTAAGCCCAAACTGAAGCCCCATGAGAGGTGCTAATGTGTTAGCCAATTGTTAGCACTAACAAGAACACGTTCACTGTGATAACGGTTTAGATTTGCCGATTTTATCCTGGTTTCTCATTAGACATCAATTTTGATCAGAGGAGAACAAATGGAGAGTAACAACCTGAGATATACTTCAGGATGTAAAATGTGGTTTTGGATTGTGGGAATCAATGATCGAGATTTTATCATGCTCAAAGAGAACATGATAAAATCTGTTGTCTGGATTATGCACAGAGCTGCTAGTGAGTTTTACATCGGTACTATTTCTGTCGATGAAGTCCCCATATTCCATAAAGTTACTCCATAATTATGTCCATACAAAATTGTTATTATTTATAACAGTTTTGTGTTTATTATTGGCCTATTTTGTCTATTCTTCACTGGTCAGGTTCTCCTAATAGTACCAGCTTGCAGTTTTATATTTATCATTAATAAGCCATATTCTGTGTGAGAAACAAAACTTTCAGATGTTTTTAGTTTAGAAAATAATTATAAAATAATAATAATAAAAAAAATACCTCATCTTCTTGTATTTTCTAAATTATGCACACATATGCGTGAACCTTTGGATCATAAGCCATTCAAATTTTGTTTGTTTTGTGGAACCATGTACAGGATTTTTAATTTTTTTCCTACTGATTGAAAGACATAATTTCACCTTAAATTTCTGCTTGCGGTTGTTTAGCTGTATGTACAGGCGGTGAGGTCCATTCCAGTTCCCGTACACGATGTCAGTCCTGCCATCACGGTTAAAATCTGCCAGTGCCACCCCTCTGCCATGCTGCATGGGGTCCTCCACTCCTGCAAGTACATACCGAAAGGTTCTTTCATACTCCAAAGCCTAGACATGTTTAGCTTCTTCAAAACTTACACTGCATGTCCCTTACCAGCCTGCTGTGCAACATCTGTAAAAGTTCCATCGCCGTTGTTTCTGAACAGGAAGTTGGATCCGTACTCATTGTCGCAGAAGATATCAGATAGAGTTTGACTAACAATTGGCCCCACCACCACGCCTCTCCCCCCTGTGTAGATGGATACAGCAAGAGAAGGTCCCTCAGTAAGACAAAATAAGGCAGCTAGTTAAACAGAGAAGACGTTTTTGAAAGAAAGAAAAAATGAAACTGGGAAGGTGAAATACTGTACTGAACAACGGGAAAGAGATCGGCTCCATAACAGAAGGGAATTATAAGATATCATTATAATTCCCTTCTGTCTTTTCGGTCCATTTGCTTCGAACAGTGTAGGGCTTTTTTTTTTGCTGACACAGACTCTAATTCTGATGGCTACAAACACAGGTAAATAACTACAAGGGAAGTACAAGTGCAAACAAATACAGCGGACCAGTGATACAACACATACTGAGATGTTTTGCATTAACCAAAGACTAGCAGTAATTTAATCACCAAGATGGGAAAAAAAAAATAATCACAGCGAATATCACCCCATGATTTTCCAATGACTTCCTATAAAGTAAAAGCATCTTGCTGGAGAGTTTCATATCAGACCAGCAGAGTTTAATTATGTAGCTGACGGGGCTTTGATTGCCCTTTCTCCGTGCAGAGACAGTGCTGTGAGTGAGTCAGGCCCTGCGCCTGATTTACTGGCCCGCTTCATCAGCCCGGACAAATATCACTTGCCCCCAACAGCAATAAACCACGAAACGCCTCTCCAGAGATATGTAACCATCAGATATACAACTTCACAGGCTGTCCGTCTGCTCTGATTAACAGCAGTCTGATGACAAAGCCGTCCAGCTAACATCACTCACGGTAACTGTGAACCAGCTTGCTCTGGCCCCCTGGGTGGATCAGACGATGTCCTTCACGTGAAAAAAAAAAAAAGATCCAGAGATGATAAAGCTTCATTCTGTCGCTCTCAAACACAAAGTCATTGCCCATTTTCGAAACTCAGTGGAACATCAACATCAAGGACTTTTCAGTGGTTACAATAAAGTTTCATTAACAGGTGATCTCACTCTTGGTTATGAGGAAACAAATCATACTTAGGTTGGGCCTTTCTGGCATTTACTGCTCCACTTTTCTATACATCATTGGCTGTATAGCGAGCTTGAATTGAGTCACAGAGATGAGGGAGTTCTGGCTTCAGAGCTCTAAAATGAAAGAACAGACGGCTGGCAAAAGTTTTGAATTCATTTGAACAGTTTTAAAGAAAATGCACAAATAAGTTCAGGAAAACAAAATATCTGTTAAAGAAAAAGGTATTCATAAAACCACAGATTTGTAACTAAGAAAAAATACTTCAAAAGACTAACATCAAAAAAACACAAAGCCTATGCTAAGGAGTTTAACTGGATATAAATTGGATTTAGCTCTTTGAACTATTCAGGTCTTTTCAGCATATTGTGTCTGGTAAATCATTGGAGCCAATTGGCCAGATGTTTTACATTAACATGCTGATGAAAGATGCAGGAACAACACATTTTCACTCTTCTGGCACAGGCCACCATATTTGTATTTAAAATACTTTTTAATATATTTCAAAGGCTTCAGAATGCCATTGGCTCAGACAAGGTGCTGATGGCCCTTGGAAAGAGACACCAGCACACTCCATCACACATTATCCTCCTTTAACAGCGGACAAATAGTACTTTTTCAAATATCCACCCTGTGTTTCATGCCAGACCTACATGAAGTATTTGCTGCTAAAACACTCAACTTTAATTTCATCTGATCGAAGCACATGGTCCAGGCTCCAGTGAGGTTTGGCAGATTTCATGCTTGGTGATTGTATGGACATAAAAAGTTATTTTCTAAAGACTTCTCTTCTAAGCATATTGTTGTCATGGAGCTAGAAGACCTGGTGAGTCCACGATGCCACTTTTTGCTATTTCTGTAACATTAAGTTTGTTTAGTGAAAAGTTAACCTTGGTTGATCTTCGGTTGTTTGTCTGAATACCAGTTTTTACTATTTTTGTTTACTATGGGACGATTTAGGAGGTTAGCTATTTTCATGTGGCCATTTCCAAAATTAGGAAAAACAACACACATCTGCATAGCTTGAAGGGTATTTTCTTCAAGTTACATCTAACATTTTCAATACATTGAAAATATTATTTATTTTATGGGCAGCTGGTTTCGTATAATTTCTTGCCATCCAGTGAATGCTCTACTAACGTCTTTGTGAAAACATAATAGAACCGGAAAACGTTCTCATTTACTCCCTTCTTGCTTTTCTCCTTCTCTGGAGAACCTAGATCTATTGCTCATATTTGACACCAGACAATCCATCCTTACGGACTTCTGTGTCGTAAAATCTACAGCAACAACTCTTTACGACAGATGTCAGCATTGATAACACTTTGAGGGCAGGTAGCACAAACAAATCCTCAAGACCTTTTTCACAGTCTCCATAAGCTCTTGACACCCACCGATTAGTTTGTTAACTCCAGCTTGCTCTGCAACGTTGGAGAGGGCAACGACTCCCTCGGAGAGGTCACTGGCTGCCTCGTCCATCTCTATGAGAGCGTGAGGTCCCACGTTTCCGCTGGCATAGTTGGCGATATAGATAGCATAGCGGCCGGTACCCTGCAGAAAAAACATGTGTCGTTTTCATTAAATTACATCTGTTGACATTTTAAAGCACAAACTCAGACATGCGAGAAAACGGCTCGGTCATTTGACCTTTCTGGGAGCTTCAGAGGAAACATTTATTGCCGCCACTTAACTCGAACATATAAACCAGATACTTCTGATTAAATAAAAATGACTCTGGAAGTAAGGCTGAAGTGGTTGAAGAACAAAAGGTCAAGCATGGAAATGACATTTCTATTTTAACATGTTTATTAGCAAAGGCAACCTTTCCTATCTCTTGTTTCTCTGTTTTGCTTCTCTGAATTGACATTGCAGCAATTATTTGTGCAAAATTCAGTTTACAGTGGAAATAGGTCAGTCTGAGTATAAAATAAAATAAATGGCTCAGATTTCAGTCCAGAAACAGA
Organism: Micropoecilia bifurca; assembly: GCA_903067075.1. Lineage (NCBI taxonomy): Eukaryota > Metazoa > Chordata > Actinopteri > Cyprinodontiformes > Poeciliidae > Micropoecilia > Micropoecilia bifurca. Next base: position 9,146 of record CAEGAF010163039.1, on the reverse strand, counting down.
CCTGGGGCTTAAAAGCCTTTTCTCATCCAAATGTTCTGACTTTTACACAACCATGCCTCTGTGATGTTTCCCATTGATTTGAGGGCACATACATTGAATTTGTTGGATAAGGCAGTCTAAATCCATATGGAATTGGGAATTGCTTCTATATGGCACAACATAGTTATTCTCTAAAGCGTACTTTGCTCTTTTTTTTCATAATATTGCTGTAAATGAGCTCAAATTGAAAAAAATATTCCCTGTTGGCAAGAGTGATTAATAAAAGCTACAAAATGCATAATTAACTTCTATGCTTGACTATTGTAATGTTTTATTGCCAGGAAAGCGTTCAGCTGGTCTAAATTGCTGCAGTAACAGTTCTGATGATGAAGAAGAAGAAAAAAGAAAGTTTTAGCTTTGCTTTTTTTGGTCTCCTGCAGAATGCAGAAACAAAAGTAAAATTATTCTTACATGTAAAGCTCTGAAAGTTTACATTTAATATTTAATTGCTCATTGTGTCACTGGCTTCCTAAGAACTTTTCCCTTAACCTGCAGGTTTATTTTTGGTTGCAAGAATATCTTAAGGTAAAATGGAGACTTGCTTTCTGTGAGGCAGACCAGTAGCTATCTGAGGATTTGGTGCTGCATTAACTTCAGGCAAAAAGCTAAACGTCCGAGAATGGTCAGACCGAAGCCGAACTATGGTCAGGTGTCTTTGGGACATTCATTTTCCCACACACCCCTTCAAGGTCCACAAGAGTCGAGTCCCTGTGAAAACCCTCCCGAATCAGTTTACCTCGTGGTGTTTCCACATGAATGAGGTTTACAAAAGTTTAGCAAACCTAGCGAACATGGCAAAGGAACAATTCTTGCCAATTCATAAGTTAGGAGGAGGAGGAGGAAATGATGAATGATGAGTTGCGACATCACATTTTATTTTCCATGTTATCAGAAAAAAACAAAAAAACAAAAAGCGTCGGTGGGACATTTGTTGCTGCAGCAGAGCAGAACTGAGCAGGTTTTAATGTTTTAGTCCAACAGTTGTACTTCCTGTTGGGACAACTGATCCTCAAAACTATCCATGCTGCTCACTGTCTGAAAAACTGGCTTCTGGAAGATGAGCAGTTTGGGATCATTTTCCACGTACACAAACACTCCCGTGAAATTCTGACCAATCATACGACGGTTTTGCATGCAGAGGGGCGCTAAAGGTTCGCCGTGGGGGTTTTGACAACAAGGGGCGGAGAACAAAATGAAGTGGTTCTACACACGCAACAGTGACAATGAGAACCGATTTCATCAGTCTGGCCCGACAAGGCAGAGACCTCAACTAAAACACAGTGAAATAAGTGAGATGTTTGTTGATTTACACTAAAAAGAGAGAAGGAACTTTTCTCCATTTAAATGACTTTTTTTATTTCCTCTACCTATTAAGCACCTTTTTTCCTCATCAAACCTTCTCTGTTCTCCCTTTATCTCCATTCACCCTGCTTTTTACCCCTTGTCCCCTCTTACTCAGCCTGGCACTTCTTGCTCTGCCTCCCTTTGGAGATTAATTTCACACTCCATTATCAGTCAGAGTCCCTGCAGACACAAACTCACAGACGGAACCACACTAATAGACTATACACTCGATTTAAATGAGCTTTCCCACCAGGCCTAACGTGTTTCCATCAATACGAATGCATGCACGTATGCAAGACCACACAAATAAAAGCCATCTGACCATTTTTGCTCACCCTACTGTATTCCTACATGGAGAGTAAGGTAAACAAGTCGAGCTGGTGTAAATGCCACTTTACCGAGCACAATATGATGAGCCGTTTCACAGAAATACACACACATAAAGGAAAAACGAAAAAAAGTTAAGTGTAATGAAAAACCTGAAGGCTAGTGGGTGTTACTTAACAAAGTTAAAAGTCAATGATTTTTCAATAAGTCTTCACCCTAGGCTAATTCTTGTCACTGAGACTAGCAATCACGACAGCTTCTCATACGATCCAGCACTAAAACTGCATGTGTTAATAATCAAAGCCTTTAAAGAAAAGAATGACTGACTTAGCACACGCAATACCATTTTTTTTTTTATCAACAGAAACTGTTTGTCATTCATCTCAAAATTTTCCATCGCCGTAAAAAATAAATCTCGTATTTGAGCTTGTAAAGTCCACTTATTTTCTCCGGGTCCTGCTCAAAGTGGGCCGATCCATCAGCCCCAGGTGAGACGCCTCAATATGTCAGTCTCATCAGTTCATTTAGGAATAATAATGGGACGTCAGCTTCAAGGAGACCTGGAGAGACGGGATGGCCCGATGACAAATGCTCTTCGTCTGCTACAAGATAACATTTTATTTATGGGTAAACAAGATCAAGCACATTAACCACCCGGCTGACAACGAAGCACACTTTGGCTCCTCTCTGCAGTCGCTCCGAACACGTTCCAATAAAACACGCTCAGCAAAAAGGAACGCTTGGATCTGCTTGAACTGGCATGCAAGAGCGCGCATCAGGGCTTTTGGCTTCTTCTAAAAGAACTATGCTATTAAAGAAGATATCTTTCCGATCTACTTGGCACCTGCACCTCCTATCAGTGCTCAGTGAGATGGGACTGTTAAAAAAAAAAAAGAAAGAAAAAAACTATTGTAATCCCCGCTGTCCTCTTTCGCCTATTACTATCTTTATCCCATCCTCTTATTAGACGGGAGAGCTGTGTGTGTTTGTGTGCGAGATAAGAGACGAAGACAGACCATGTCCGTCAGAGCAGGGGGGGAAAAATGTAAGTGAGAGAAGGATAAAAACAAAAGAAATGAAAGGAAGGAGGATGCAGCTACAGGCAGGAAGCAGAAGCGTGCAGTCATCACTCCCTTCCTCTCTTTGTAGGATGCGTTCTGTAAAACAAACGAGCCTTTGCTTCTGTAATTACACTGGCGCGATGGACAGAGGAGAGAAAATAGCGCACCATTCGCCCAAATGAACTGTCAGAGCACATGCTGAGAAGGGCGGCGTAGGCAGGGCATGACTTATCACTGGTAAACAAACAGAAGCAACCGTGCATGTACGTAGAAGACACTACTAGCCTGAGTGGGTGTGTGTGTGGGGGGTGGGAGCAGACTTCATACTGTACTCTGGTCTGTGTGTGTGTGTGTGTGTGTGTGTGAAATACCTTTCTGTCTATGCAGGCCACAGAGCGCCCGGCCATGGGGTTGGCCACGTCCCGGTGCTCGTTTATATCGTCGTTCAGCAGGTCCTCGAAGCGACCGTTGCGAAACTTGAACAGTTTGTCTGAGTAGGTCGCCCGACCTTTGCGTAGGTGTGAGGAGGTAGAAAAATAAATGAAAAAAAAGACGGTAGGTTTACGTGAGGCAAAGAGGAAGGTTATGAAGAATGACAAGAAAGACAAGTGATAGAAAAGGAAATGTAGAGTTGCCGTGGTGGAAATGTGAACATTGAGTTTTCAGAAAAATGACAACGGGGCGGTGCTGCTGTGTTAACACCGCGCTCACTGCAGCCCTCTCTATGATTTATCGCTGCACAAAGCTTATCTGTTATCTGATGAGGACTCAGATGAGATAAGTTCGGTTGCTGCTTTCAGATTCTCCTCCTTGGATACAGTGTGCAGACCATGTGCCTTTATAATAGCTTGTACTGTACCGGAGAAGGCATTGTTGGTGTTGAGGACATAAATCTCCTCTCGTCCATCTCCATCTATGTCGCACGCTGTCACTCCTATGGCGTTGCCTTGACGGTCCCTGAGCGCATAAAACGGGGAGCTCGGCTCGTCTACGGCGATGTTGACAAGCCCTTTTCTCTGTTTATCGTACTTCAGCACCAGGTTTGGACCATTGTATCTGTGAACATGTGGAAACAAAGCATTTCTCTATTTATAAATCAGAGCTAATCATGTGGACTGAAAGCATGCTCACCGAATTACTCGCTTATTGGAGTTATTTTTTATTATCTGAGCCAGAATTTGGTCTAATTTTATTCATTTGTTCATTCATGTATTTCTTTATTAGGGGATATGCTGATGCACCCAGTCAAATAACAATAAGTAAAAAAACAAACCAATAACAAAAAAGATATTAATTTTCTGATTTTAATGCAGATGGGCACCTGGTAGCAACTATCTTTAATGTCATCTTCAGAGACCTCTCGGCCACATAAAAAAAAAATCATTTTAATCCAACATGTTCTTCCAGAAGGTTAATGTTCCTAACATACAATTCAAATGGAGCGGGTTGCTCCCAGATGATCATCTGTATTAAAGTCAGAATTATAAGAAAAATGTCAGAATTATTTTTTTTCTTCCTTAGATTAAGATCAAGATTTTTCTTTTTCTTCTTTCTTTTTATTTATTCCATTGGGACAAATCCTCTTCAGTATGAGACTGGAAACTTGTAAAAACAAAACAAAAAAAAGGATACTTAACAAGGTAACGCCTTTATGTCGGATTTCATACAGAGTGTTTATAACATGCTACCTAAGCAAATATTGCTAGATTTGAACCAAATCAGGGTTCAGGATTCCTCTCGTAAAAGATTGGCATATTGTTGCATCAGCTCATGTTCAGTTGCATGGTAAATTGTGAAGTAGGGACACCTGTAACTCAAATATTTTATTCTGTATTTTATTTTGTAATCATATAGGTTGTATATCTTAAAAAGTGACCAATGTTCATTCCCAGAATTTGAGATTGTGGATTAAAGAGCACGTTGATCAAACTGCCTGCTATAATTATGTTTCCAACTGAGAGGCATTAAGCTTCAAAATAATTTGTTAGTTTTGTATAAGCATAGTTTGGTATTTTGAACTTCTGGAAGACTTCTTTGGAACCTAAGTTATTATTATTATTTTAAAAATAAATACTTATCTCTGTCTGTCTGTTACATCAAATTTGCCAACAAACAAAAGTAATGAACCAGCCTGGCAAATTATGTTCCCATCTGCTGTTCAGAACAGGACTTGCCTTCAAATTGAGCTTCAAAATGAGCCTGGACAACAATAAAGAAACCAACCTGAAAATCATGAAATCATAAAACAACAATTTCATGAACGACTAAAAAAAAACTGACAGCATAAGAAGTTGATAAACTCCTCATAAATAACAGTCTGGGATGTTTGCTTTATCCTTTCCAGCATGAGTCACATGAAATATATTTAGGTTCCAGACATCCTTGTGTGAGATTAAAAATGCCTAAAGTGATCATTGTTATGATTACTGGAGGTCAGCAACACAGGTGCAATATAAACTATATGGAAGCTATTCAAGCAAAGATTTTCCTAATGGCAAATGAAATTACATCCTCTAGAAGGCTGTGGGATGATCCTCTTCCTAGGATACCTGCTGAATAGGTTGTTTTGGCTAAATTACATTTAGTAAGCACCCTCATTTGGGCTTATCTATATTCTGTTAAGCATTGAGAATCTCATTGCTGCTTCATTGGATAGCGAGAGGCTTGCAAAGCTATTCCCATCAGTGGCATTCTATTCAATCACATCCATTTTCATCAGTTGAGTGAGCTTCAGGGCACCTTAATGTCCCCTCTTCTAGTTTTTCACCTTTGTTTTAAGGTTTACCTTTGGAAAGTGACAGTGAATTTCGGTTTTAGTCTTCAGTGTTAGATAGCACTCTAAGCGGTTGCTGTTTTTAAGAATATGTGGGTCACCTAAAACATCGGATCAAGGTCAAGAAGCCAGCGAATGAAAAGAGAAACGCTCCTCTCACCCAGCCACAAAAATCTCCAGGTCTCCATCGCCGTCCACGTCAGTGACAGCCATGCCGTAGTTGAGCTGGCTGGGGTTGTTGTCGTAGTCCGGACGGAGAGCGGTCTTGGTTACAGCAGAGAACACGGGCTCCGACCGCTGAGCCGAGGACTGGGCGTGCAGGAAGAACAGCAGGCACAGCAGCATCCTCACCTGAAGAGTAAAACGCACCATTTGCCCCTGCAAAAAAACTGGATTGACTCAAAATGTGTCGGCTGTGATGTTTGAGCAATCGAAAATAAGCGTACTCACTTTTTACCTGCTCACACAATTGTTCTGTTAGTTGGAAATACAAAGTCTAGAAACTTATTGTGACCTGTGAAGTACTTAGTTTTGTTAAGACATACGGAAAATGGTCAATCTCCGAGTCAGCCGCATTCTGCAGGTCTTAGATCTGAACAACCCATCACATGTGGACAGGACAGAAAATCCATACATGAATCGAACATTCTGGTGAGCAAAGAGGAAACCGATATGACCTGATACACCAGGCATGAGGTGCTGCTCACTCAGACTTGTGTTTATCTTTGAGTGGGGATGAAAGGTTCAGATTGAAAACAGTTTGGTGTATAAAAGCATTCAGGCATAGGATTTTGGAAAAAATATAGAAGGAATGTCATTACTGAGAAAGAATAAAAAAAGGCAGGTCACCTTCTCATAGCCAAAATAAACTTTACACACACCTCATTTACACACACACACACACACACTAAAAGGTGTTTACAAGCTGAAGATTTGATTTTCTCTTTTCATGAATTTATGAACTCATCCCTCGTCATTCCTTCTGTGACACCAATGAGTCGCTCCCTCCTCCGCTTCCCGACTGCTGCATATTCTTTCCCTCAGCTCTGAGTGTTCCAGTGATGTATGGCTCTTTAACGTCTCCTTCAACAATTCAATTTGAGATAAAACTATTGCGCTGTTTGCGTAATGCTCTGCAGTAAGTCGAGGAGGCACCTCAGCTGACACCTGCAGAAATACAGCTGGGGACCGCCGCTAATTTGCAGGCAAGCTGTGCCGCGATAATGCACACTGGTTGTCTGGCAGAAATGTAGACAGTGGCTGTTAGCAGGAAGGGTTAATTAACAGCAGTTTCTCCCTATTAGAGCTGGGTGAAATGACAAATGAGCTGGATAGTTCAGGAAGCAGTTTTGCAGAATGAGAAATTTACCCCAATGTGAGATAGAAGAGCAAACGTATAAATTACTAAGAGCAAAGACTTGTGAGAAGTAAAAAAAAAAAAAGGATTGTTGAGAAAAGTGAAAAAGCAGAATTGTGCTGCAGACTATTTGACCCTCCGGTTAAAATATCCAGGAGCTTTTTTTTTCACGGTTAAATCTTTCCCGAGTGTCGCAAAATGGATCCACGGCACCCCCTAGAATTCTTCAGACTATTTTAAGTTTATGAGTAATCAAAGTCCAGTCCTTAACATGTCTTTATGGGTGTATCCAAATTAAGGAGTTGCATCCTTCCAATGACCTGGCCTGGATGATCTAGCCTTCAGATTTAAACGCACCCTTACCTCAGTTCATATCCTTCCACCTAACATGGCAGCTCTAAACACAATTCGAGCCCAAAATCTTGCATTTTTTTATTACTAATTTATTTATTTTTGCAAAAATGTTGTTATAAAACATGTCCATGCAAGTGACAAAAGCACAACCACTTTAAGCTTTTAACTTTTGTACTGCCAAATTTTAATAGACCTTTATTTAAAACTCTACTCCTCTGTCACTTTAACTCCTGTTTCAGAAAATTTTAGAAAATTTTGCTTTTGTACCAAAAACAAAAATCTGCCTTTCATCCCTCAATTCATCTTGGGTTGCGATGGACTGCGAATGATACACCAGACCTTCCCTTTGAATTGGGACAGCGTTCATCACATCACTCTCACATAACTGGTCATCAAATGCGGCCTTAAGATGCAGTTACTTAATGTGTAGGTCACATGGCATGATAATTAGCTGACATCAATTTAGACCCGTCCAAAAAGAACAAGAGATTACATAATTTTCTGTCACACATTTCCTTTGACTCTGTTAATTATGACAGCGTCAAACTTTATCTGATAACACGTAAAGAGTTGATGGTTCCAAATTCAGATCTTGTTAGATATTGTAAATTGCAGAGCATCTTTTGACTATCATGTTAGCATGACTTCCAGAAGTAATGTTTGATTTCAAGCCCATCTGGTCTAGCTCATGTCAGACCTTAGCTAAAAGTGACAGGAAGGCACATTCCAGGGTTCTGGACAGTGTCACCTACTGGCTATGTGGATATATTGCGAGCCACTGCTAATTGCCTGTGTTGCAGCCAAATATTTTACTGTAAAAGAGTAAACATACAGACCAAATTTTGTGTACCGTATTTACTGACCAGGGATGTCCTAGGCATCCATGTTCCATGTAAATCAAATCACTTCCAAAGAGAAAAATTCAAAGGAGATTTTGAAGGGTCCTAAAGTAGCTGCAAAAATTAACATGCATCATCTTTGTTAATCCATTAGGTGTTTGGAAGCTACATGCTAACCAGTATTTGGAATAAGGGTGCCAAAAATCTTTGACATTGGTGTTTAAAAACAAACTATGATTGCTTCATTGTCTTGCATGTAAATGTGTGAGAGTCTTTCATTGTTCTTATGCAAGTGCATCAGATAAATGGTGATTTTCTTTTTTTTTAATGAAAACTGGGCAAATCAATGGGTGAACCTTTGGTACTGTGCATGTTTGAGTCAAGAAGGGTGAATGGCTTCATTCCCATGGTACATTTTTAGCAAAGTATCTGCCCGAAAACTCTGTTATAGACTCTCTATAATTCAGACTTAAAAAATGCTGGCTGAAACCACAGGGGCCTTTTTGATTTGATTAAGCCATGAGGTATTACATTATCCAGCCAAGGACATAGAATCGCTTTGCCCAACATTCAGTGCAGTAAAGACCTAGACATCCCACTCAAGTGAAGCTGTGATGGATCCACAAAGCATTTCATGTACGCGTTGAGGTTTTTACGGTGAGATATCTGCAGGGTCAACAATAATAATGGGAAGCAACACATTTGTTCCAAACCAGTCAAATACCATACAAAAGCGCTGGGGAAAAACAAAAAAAACAATGCTGTTTGAAGCCGAGTGATGTTTTTCCATCAGATTATTTATACGAGCGGTAAGAGGCCATTACCACAGCGTGCAACATCAGCATGTGCTTTCTGGAGCGTTCCTGCCCAGCTCTGATCCTGATAACACTGCGACAAAAGAGCCAGCAACATCTTCACTCTCAAACACACTCTTCCAGATGCTCTAACCCTACGAAGGACAATCCTTACTGCAGAACACACACACACACACACACACACACACACACACACACACACACACACACACACACACACACACACACGCACGCACA
>CAEGAF010162994.1:0-41013 GCA_903067075.1 Micropoecilia bifurca | reverse complement strand
TGGTTGTTTGTCCTGTGTGTCTCTGTGTTGCCCTGCGACAGACTGGCGACCTGTCCAGGGTGACCCCGCCTCTCGCCTGGAACGTCAGCTGGAGAGGCACCAGCAACTCCCGACCCCATTAAGGGACGAGGGTGTAAGAAAATGGATGGATGGAAAAAAATATATTATAGAAAATTGGGAAATTAAAATAATTAGCTCCAATGCTACTTGACAAGTTATTGGCTGGTGTTTGCAAAGCAATCAATCCAGAAGAAGAGCAGAAATAAGATAAACTGTAGAGGAGGGATGTCCAAAGTGTGGATCGTGGGCCATTTGGGGCCCTTGGAGTAAATTTGAGTTGTGGTGACGCAGTTTACAAAATACACTTTGTGTTTCTTTTGTATGAGATTTTTAATAACAATTTTATATCTTAAATAATAGATTTCAAGTAAAAAACAAGTGTTTTTCTTTTTTGCTTTCATTTTAATGCCACAAATTGTGACTTTTTACTCAAAAACTGACTTGGTGGGCTAAACAAAGTTCTCAAAATTGAAATATTGACCAACAAGTTAGGAAACTTTGAGATACAATTGAGGTACAACTTTAATATACAGTTCCTCCCCTTTTAAATCAAAATACATGTTAATTTGTTGCTGAGCTCTGAAATTATTTTGCATTTTTAACTAAAAACAAATAAACTGTGGCCTCTGAGTGTGATTTTAGACCCTCCTCGTGTAGATATTAGCTTCTGAGATGCTGCTAAGATGTATGTATTAATAAAAATTAAGGTATACTTGATTTTTGAGGAAATTTGGACTAATCTTTTGAATTCAGGCATAATTATTCCTTCTCCACAGGGGAGCAAAAGGATGCAAAAAGAACAAAGCTAGCTTTATTTACCCGTTTAAAATCGCTCCTGTAAACCTCTGTTTTTTTTCCAACGTGCTTGTGATTTATTACATTCACCTAATAGAAGGAAATGTCATCCTTTCATGCCGAGACACCTCGTGACAATGCCCTTCACCATGCTTTGAATCACACGCCTTCTTTTGTGCCGCTCCCGACACCAAATTGCATTTGTTCCAAGTGTCACGTTAATGTATGAAAAGTTTAAGATGTCAGCGCCGTAATCTGACAGCGGAGGTTTTAGTTAAAGCAAACGCGTCATATTGTACTTCTATTAGCAGGTCGCCATTGCACTATTAGTGACATCCCCAAGTCGGTGGCGTGTCACCTTAATTTAAAGTTAAGCACTGTGACAGTTTAATATGCCAGGGAGATGAAAGCCTCCTCTGTTTCGGCGCCACGTCAAACCTTTTTCAAATGAGCGATAAATAGGGCTTATTGTTTCAGCGATGGAGAGGAACTGTCTGTCTAATGTGCCTTTCTTCTGCCGCTCCGCCTTGCTCGTCCTCCACCTCCTCTCCAACTTATGGAGATTTCTGTTTTCAAGCCTGAGCGGCGCTACCTAGAGGTGGAAGATTAGGCTGAGTGTCGACTTTAAATGTTGGAACCAGAGGACAAACGGCTGAGACGCTTCCTGTCTTTCCCTCAACAACAACAGCAGCAGCAGCAACATTCAGCAAACCAGAGACGAACCGATTCCATGTTAATATCTGCATCAGTGTTGATAAAAACTGATTCAGAATTCCAGATCTGTCTATGCTTCAGTGTTTATTTACAGTTCCTAATCGTGCTTTGTGAACCATTTCAAAGGCTTGTTGCAGTTTTTCTGCATAAATATTGTTTCAGTTTATTATTTGTTTTAAATCGGCTGTTATATTTCTACCTGCAGGGCCGGACCAAGCTTTTTTGGAACCCTGGGCACATTTTCATTTGGGGCCCCCAATACCAACATGTCAACACCAAATGCTTCATCGTTTCTAAGCTTGGCTACTAGAATGTGACAATAAAAAGACAAAGAATTACCTGGATGAAACAACTCATTCAAGTTGCTTACTTGAAGCAACTTAAATTGCTTCAAGTAAGCAAAAAGTTGATATGTTAATTGTATTTTGTGTATGTTAGTTGGTGTTAGGTATTGTTTCAATTAACTATTCATATTTTCACATTTTATGTCCCATCCATCCATCCATCCATCCATTTTCTTACACCCTTTATCCCTTAATGGGGTCGGGAGTTGCTGGTGCCTATCTCCAGCTGGCGTTCCGGGCGAGAGGCAGGGTACGTCCTGAACAGGTCGCCAGTCTGTCGCAGCACATTTTATGTCAACTTCTGATAAAGTTTTCTTTGCTGAGGAAACCATGCGGTGTTGTACATTATATGATTGTTATATATGTTGTTAATCTTATTTCTTAATTATCATGTAAGAAGTTTTTGTTTGAACTTTTGCTGTTGCTGTTGCTGAATTTCCCCTGAATTTAAAGTTGTTTCTGCTTTATCCTATTAATTGATTTTACATCAATTTATTTTTAGTAATTCACCAAAAATATGTTTTACAGGCCAGTAAAATCTATTTTAAAATGGGGTGCATTTACTTTTTTCTTATATTGGTTCATTTTTCATTCTGATGCGTAAAAAACTTTATTTAACTTTTCAAAACTGTAAAAAAAAAAAAAAGCTTTTGTGACAGAGAGGGCTGATATAATTTAAGAGGAGAAGGAAATGTTAAAACCAAAAAGAGATTTCATTCATCACTGTGTGGATGATGAACTTTTTGGAAATATTTTGCACAGGATGGCTGTCTCTAAGAATAAAAACTGTTTAAATAATTGTGCATTTAGTGATGAAAATGTGAAATGTGAAGATTAAGTGTAATTTACTGTGGGAATAATTTAAGATTTCATCTATTGTGGGTAGATTTAAATGTTTGTAAGTTGAAGAATATGATTTTCCAACAAATGATGTAAAACTGAATGTCAGCAGGCATCATATGTTCTCCTGTTTCTACTCTGACGTGTCATTACTGTAAGCGACACAGGTTGCTCAAACGTCGGCTACAGGTGGGCAATTGTAGAAACAGGCTGTGGGGAGAGAAGGACGACCATTAAGTGTTGGTGGAGGAGCTGGGCAGCCTGGAGAAAGAGCAAAGGGAGCATTAGGAGTCCGTTTGCTTCCCCACACTCCCTCCTTTCCACGAGGTGGAGGAAAAACGAGGTGCCGTGAAGCTTGAAAGAGCGCCTGACATCTGAAGTCTTCTGATAGCTCCCCGCGATGCTGGGGAAGAAAAATTAACTCTGACGCCCAGATCAAGCCTCGGGAGCTTAATTACATCAAAGAGAAAGGGATCCTTGTTAGATTCAAGCCAAACAAAACAAAAAGGAATCACTTTCCAAGGCTTTGTTTGACATCTCGGAGATCTGAGGAGGATTATCAAAGGTTGTCAAAAAAATCAGGTTCAGAAAAAAAGCAACCTGAGCGACCAATTGTAGCACTGCAAGAAAAAAAGGTAGCTTCTCCGTCGGCCCTCTGCTTCGCTATTGACAGGGATGACAACGGTCCCACGACGCACCATTATCCTTGACCGTCAAGCCGACATCAAATGGGCAGAGAGCTGTTCCTGTCAAGACGGGAGGAGAGAAAAGCCTCTCAAAAAGTACAGAGCCAAAGAAGAAGAAGAAGAAGAAGAAGAAGAAGAAGAGGAGACGGGCTTGTTACATACGTTGCTTTCCACCTTGCTTTGTCAAAACAGGCTTATTCAGTGTGTACACACGCCTTGAGGGATGTTTCTTTCAAAGGAGCGGGAAAGAAAAGGCGAGAGACAGGATAAAGAATCAGACATGAATCCAACGAGTTGTTCTCTTTTCAAGGGGGCGAAGCTCTGCATATGTTTACGCAAACCTTTACTTCACACTTCAAATGAAAGAAGGGGGGTGAGAGTAAAAAAATAAAAAAAGAAGAAGAAGAAGAAGAAGTGCGGTGGTGGGTTGTGATGAAGAGGAGGAGGAAGGGAAAAGGGGGGGCTTTGAAGCGAGATAAAACAAACCGCTCGTCTGCAACGCACGTCGCCTCATCTTTGTGATGTTGAAATCAAATTGATAAACAAGAGCCTGTGCTTTCAAGGAGTCCTGTCACAAATTCAGGCGCGCTTTCATCCGCCGCCGCCGAATCCCACATGGGTAAACTCTCGCTTAGCTACCTCGCCCGGTTCAGACGCTGCTTATTATCATTATGCAGCGTTTTGTGTTTAAAATAATAAAACAGCATAAAAAGTCTTGCTGGCTCCAGGCAGGTTGTACAGAGACGTAACCAGGAAGCAGAAGAAGTTAAAACAACACATTAAAATTCTGGATTTACACTGAACACATAACTAATCACAACCCCTCCACCACCGTGTTTAACAGCTGGTAAGCTTGGCAAGACGATAAATTGTCTCAGACGTTATTGCGACAAACGACAGTATTGTTGTTCAAGTAAAATAAAGTTGACAGGATAATAAGAACACATTCTCAAAGATGAATAAACCTTAAATTCTGATGAAAGTTTACCTCTGGATCTGGAAGACATTTTAAATATTCAAAATAAATAAACAAAACAACAAATAAAATGGATCAAAGTTTCTGCAAAGAAAATGACCCTTCAAAAAAGCAGCAGACTGAAAATTTTTATCATCTAGCTTTGGGTAGAAAGAGAAAAACAATAAATCATGTAAATGGAAATCATTGAGTTTGTTTTAGTTTATCATGTGATTAATTTGTTTATTGCTTATTGGGACAAGCCTAATTATAAGCTGTGTTTGCTTTTCTTCAAACACATCATGGACAAACGTCTCCTTTCTAGTCACATCATTAATTTTTTCTTGCAATTTTAAGAAAATTTTCTGGTAAAATTGCATCTTTGTTCTGCTAATATGACTATATTTTTTGAAATTAAACAAAAATAAGTACAAGGTGTTCAACTCACTTGAAGGAAGATTGAAATAAAAGCCAGTTTTTAACAGTTTTTCTGTCATTTTTAGTTTCATTTTTAGACAAAAAAGCGTAAAAAAAAATAGATATTAGTGAGATTTAGCATGAAAAAGTGAAAAATTCTAGATTATTTCCTATAAATCAGAACTTTTTCATCAATATTCATAATATTTATTGACTTAAAACAAGCTCCTATATCTTGCTGAAAAGTTATTTGCAAGTTAGTTTTGTCTTATTTCAGGCACTTTTGAAATTAGACCTAAAATATTTGCTATAATGTGCTTTTGTAGGGATTAAGTTAATTTCTTATGTCCCATCGTTTTGTGCTCAATATCTTCATAGAAGACACTGCAGTCTCTGGTTCCTACTGTCTGACATAAATCCCACTAAATGTAAAAACATACAGAATATAACACATAAAAGAATTATAAGATGAAATGCAGAACTTTAACCAAGTTAAATTACGTAAACAGGATGCATTCGGTGTTTTAGGACATGCAAACAAGAAAACACTCATCTGTCATTGCAGTAAGATGCTGCATGCCAACAATACTGGTTAACAATGCCAAGAGTTAACTGCTGTGCATGATTAACGGTCCAGACCTGGCTTCAAATGCTCTCTGAAAACCCTCCAAGTGCATTTATTAAGACCGCCTGACTTGAGCAGTAAAGCGTCAGAGATGCAACCAGTTTGGGTGTCCAGAGAGTTGAAGGCCAATGCTTCAAGTAATTAAGAGTTTCGATTTTAATTTGGCCCGAGGCAATAGAGAAGGAAGCTGTCTGGTCACAGAGCAAAACGGACATGGATGAATATTTGGCGTTATATATATATATAGAAACAATCCAAATTTCTGAAATATTTGTTTTTATTTGAATGATGGATTTTCCAGGTGCATTCTGCTGCTTTTTACAAGATTATTTAAGTTGAAATGGGCTGCATATTGATCAATTTAGAGTTTATTTTAATCTTCTCACACATAACACTCACTTAATTGAAGTTAATTATATTTAGTTTGCACAGACATGGTTTAGGACATCGGCAAAAGTAGAAGGTTGCTGTTTTTAGCTTCTCAACCCTCTAAATAATGCAGAAATCAGCTGAAGGTTCAGATACGTCTGTGTTCGGACACGGCGAAAGCAGCTTTTCTACACCATGAGACTCGGCCCCCGCCAGCACCTCGTTGCCATTCAGCTCTTAGAGATTCATGAGCGCGGGGCCAGTCAAGCCGGCCAGCCTAATCATGGAGAAAACACCACAGGCCATCGGCCCGGGCGCACAGGCTGCACTGAGACGCCCTTAATGGCGTGCTTAACCTTTGAACGAGATGCGTGTGAGGCCGATTCCTGTCGGCCCAGACGTCTCGTCAGGGTCCCATCCAGCAGGCGAGGCCTCCATTCAACCATCAGCAGCCAGATCAACCGCTGGCCTGGGGGCGAGCGGTGGGTGACACGCCAAACCCCCCCGTTGTCGGCTTTCAGATGGGACGGCGGACAGGGAGTGTCTGTTTGGGGTGTGGCGGTCCAACACCTCGTCTTCCTCCACTGATTGCTTCCATCTGCTCCAACAACAGCTGGGCGATTCATCGATTTCATCAAATAGTTGAATTTTTGGTTTTTGCACCTTGGGTTTCCATACTCCAGAATGGCGGCCATCTTTTCATTTTTTACATCTTCAAATTATTTGGACTCTACAACACTCATCTGTGTTAAGAGGCTAAGATTGTTTTTTAAAAGGGAGATAAAGTCATGATTTTAAGCCTGTCATGGTAACTTTTTGCAATAAACAATAATAATGTTTTTTAGAGATAATTTTCAATAAACTTAAGTTTCTCATGAACATTTAACATTTGAACTATAAGACATTTTAAATATGCAAAGTGAATAAAGAAAACATATTAAATGAGTTAAGAAGACTCTGTAGACTAAACTGTCCTTCAGAAAAAGATCTAGTTGAGACCAAAACCCCAAACTGAAGACTTTTCATCACACAAATGGAAACTATTGAACATGTTTTAATTTATCATGTGACGATGAAGTCAAAATAACACAAGAAGGAAGGCTTAATGTTTTCAGATGTAACATTTGGAGAATGTAATTCATATGAACTCCAGCACAATTTCTGCAAAAGATATAATCAGAACATGAAAACCTGCTGTTTGAATGAAGCCAAAGTCACAAAATTATAAGTCTAAGCGTCAAAAAAATAAAAAATTTAGAAGAACACAAGACTGCTGTTGCATTTAACCACCGTTCTGAGCTGAGAGAGTTTATAAGGTTAAAGATGCAAAGATCTGAGGCCAAATCCATGGGAAACATCTGCTTTTTATATCTTATTTTCCCAACGACATGAAACTTTTCACAGAAAAAACACTAAATCTTAAGTATTATTGGTCCAAATCTTATTCTTTCAGCTTGTAATACATAAATGATTCTTTAATACAGAGAAAAAGTGCTTGGTTATTTTACTTATAACATTTTTCCAAGTTATAAGTTAAATAATCTGCCAATACAGCTAGTAATTTTCTATCAATATTAAGGAACTATTAACTTAAAACAAGCTCCTATAACTTGCTGAATAGTTACTCTTCAGTTAGTTTAGTCTTAGATTAATATATCTGCACTAGAAACTACATCAAAAAACATGATATTTTGTGTTTTTGCTGATGTTCCTCATACATTTGGTCTAAAATCTTTGCATCTTTAACCATAAAATCTCTCTTAGGTCTGCAGCGAGGTGGAGATTCCTGGAAATCAAAACATTTTCTGTATGCAAACAGACCTGCTCTGGGGTCATCACATTCTAGTTGTGACAGATCTTTCTTTAATGTGTTTTCACTAAATTCATCAACCCACACACTCCGAAGCAGGCCCAGTCACTCAAACCAAGCACAAACAAATAGCTAGAGGCCAATGACCAGATCTGCAGAACTGTCGGTAACAACACTGTAATTGCATTGTTTAGTTTCAGGGGTCGTATCCTTAACCGTAGGATCTCCAAGCAAATCATGTTTTCCTGCCCTTCAGCAGCGCCGACTAAAGAATGCAGCGTCTGGCAGTCGCTGATGAACTTCTCAAAGTGTTCCTAATTGGATCGGACACAGAATAAAGTTAAGGAGGTTATTTTTTTATTTTTTGCAGCGCGTATTCTCGGAGCAGGCTGTGGGAAAAAATGATGTTTATGACTTCTGAAGAAACATTTGGCAGCCAACGGTCATTAAGAGGAGTCCCGCCAAGTGAAAAGTTGCACTCTTTACCAAAATACACACGAAATCAAGACATAAATACTCAGGAGGGAAATGCTGCACGCCTGCCTGAACTAACTCCAGCTCTCTATCATCATTTCATTAATTGCTCCTGAAGTTTATGATACAGCGAGTGATGCACCAACTGGGAAGCAGGAAAACATATTTCCTGGGCCAAATGTGCAAGCATAAACATTTCATTCAGAATGGATCAAGTCATTTTGCCTTCTGTGTCATTTATTGTGTGCAAGAGAAAAATATATTTTTCAAATTCAGGAAAATTTTCTCGTTATAAGAGGAAATATGGACGGAAATTTATGCAAATGAGTCAATTCCCATGTTGTTAGATTATAAAGATCATTACTGTCATATATGTCCAGAGCACAAATGACTCAAATTAATCCAGTGTTTCCATTTTTGTGGGATTTTCTGTCTTCTGTCAGAAGATAATTTCTGATAATGAGTCAGAATTTGTTTGTTTTTTTTACACAAGTTTTTTTCTACTTCCCTTAAGCTCTTTTGTTTTTGTTCATAAAGTAATGAAAAAAATTTAAACTAGAGTTGTGCCCATCAGGTTTTTTCCTGCCGATTCCGATTCCGATCACCCATGAGGGCCGATCACCAATACCAATCACATAATTATTATTTTTTTTAATCATAAGCGCTACCGGTTACATTATGTGGAAAAAGGAACCATGAATTCACCTTAATTTAGACAAAAACTTGTTTTTAATAACTTTTTCCAAGAAAAAAACAAAACATGCATTGTGCAAATTGTACTGCTATCGGTAATACTATCTTTAACAGACAGAAAAGGGAGAAGATCGATTATTGTTTTAGAGGTTATCTGTCTCATGTTAGGACAGCGAAAGTTTTAATACGTATGTAAAATGTATTTTTTTTAGGTTAGATGCTGCAGCTTTAAACAGGTTCGGTGTGACTGGTAGCTGTCAAATATTACTAAATATTAAATATTACTACCTGTAGCAGAGCAGCAGGTTCAACAGCAGAACACATCGCGTCTTACATCGCAGCTCGAAGACTTAAATCCTTTAGCGGGTTATTTGTTTAGCTTTCTGACCGTCATGTGAATCCGGGTGAGTTTTTATAGCTGTGCGCTGCTTTATCTGCTGTCTGATTGTCCATATGTCTTTTTTATTGCAGTGAGCCTCGATGTAGCCAAACTCCGTCAAGTATGTCATTGTTTTCATGTTTTTATTAGCTTCGTCGTGTTGATGCATTTTGACCTGCTTCAATTTTCCGCCGCAACACGCAAACTTGCCCATCACTCAGTGCGTTATAGTTCCACATCGCTTAGGATTTGTTGCTGCGCGCTTGCGCAGTGTGAAGGAAAGAGGAGACCAGCTGCACAGGCAGGCTGTGAAATGAGAAGCAGGAGATCGGTTTGTGTGATTGGCAACAAGAGACCGTGATCGGCGATCACCGATCATACACTTTTTCACGGAAATCGGCCGATTATCATCGGTGGCCTATGGATCGGCACATCTCTAATTTAAACTGATTTAAAACTGTTTATTTTTTAAAATCTCCACATAGGTGAAGTTTAAAAGGTTACTTTTTATGAAAAAATGCATTTTAATAAAAAGAATAGCATCAGATGGACGGACGGACGGACAGATGGATGGATGGATGGATCAATGGATGGATGGATGGATGGATGGATGGATGGATGGATGGATGGATGGATGGATGGATGGATGGATGGATGGATGGATTGATGGATGGACGGATGCACATTCTGTCATCTTTCTACATCGCGAATCAAACGGTTTGTTACTTTTCGGCTCATCTTGTCTCAGAGTTTTAATGAAACTGAATGCAGATCTGATATTTGGTCCTGACTTTACTCAGAGTTATGGTTAAACTGTCTAATTACCACAAAGACAATAAAAGAAACATGTATCTGTTTAGCGGTTAAACAGCTCTCTGAAAGGTCTCGCTCTGCTCCAGCTTGTCCGCTCAGAAGAAGTTGGTGTAATGAATGCAGAAGAAGAAGCCGGATCAAACAAACAGAAGAAAACTTTTCTCCATAAAGCCCTAAAACCCAGAAAGAGACGAGCCCTGACTGGCTCTACGTTGTGCCCATCCAATTTGCTTTGTTCCCCCTCACCTGCCTCCGTCATCGCAATGGGGGCCACTAGGGGCCAAATTGGGGCCATCTTCTTTCCTTCCATAGGCTTTTCTTACTACTGCCTTTAAAGTCCTGCACTGCGATGTACATGGCCTTGATGTTTGCCTTGTACCCTACATGCAAAGCTATCATTATCCATGCCTCTTGACAATCGCAGGCCTCGTCTTTGTTACATCTGCAGCTCTTTGCCTTGGGCTACGACATGACTGCACGGTTGATCTCTTCTCTTTTACATATCGCTCCCTGTGTCTCTCCTCCTCTGTTTTTTCTCTCCTCAGACCATGTTTGAATCCAGCTCTGATTTGACAAACTGGAGAATATTTTACCTCTCAGCCTCTGTGACACCTCCGCTGCTTTGATCAATTCTACAGTTTGAAGATAGTAGGCGAAAAAAGACGTGAACTGGTGTTTGACAAACTTTCGCTCTCAGGTTTGCTTTATGGTGTGATGTTTTTTACATCATTTCTGACAGTATTTTGGGGAATAACAACTTTGACTGAAAATATTCCACCAACTGCTGGTAAAAACCCAACTCACCCTGAAAATACCTGTATTTACATCTGTAAACATCTTAATCACTATAATATTTGTGAAAAACATCTGTATATACTTCATCAGTAGGGTTCCAACAAGGTATAATTGGAGTTTCCTATCAAGGTAGCTACTGAGTACTTAAAGGGAACGTATAAAGGTACCTGTATGATACTTACAAGGTAGCAGCAAGTACATACTAGTAAAAACTGTAGGGTACACAAGGGTGCCATGTGAACTTAAGGGATACAAAACCACAGGTTCCCAGACAGTCAATACTGGAGAACTTATGGTGTACTTACATAGTACCTAAAGTATAGACAAAATGTTCTTATAGGGTACATGGAAGTGTACACGTACAGAAGCAACTACAAAAGGAGTACCTAGGAAGTTACTTTCAGTGACACTTAAGAAACTGAATGTTTCTAGATGGGATATAAAGAGTATCTAGAGTACTCAAAGTGGGTAACTATAGGAGTATATACAAGGTACCCACGGGTTCCCTATAGGGATGTCTACAGGGTATTTAAAGAAGCACTACAGAGTACATACAAGGATAAAGGTATCTACAGGGTACCTTCTAGGCAGATCCAGAGTTTGTATGGAGGGCTTAAACAATACTTACAAGGTATATACAAGGTTGCCAACAGAGTAGTAGTAGGTACACCTACAAGTATGTACAGGGAACAATGAAGGATTCCTTCAATATCTCCATTTATGTAGGGTACCCAATGCGGTACCTACAAGGAACGCAAGAAAAACTTTGAGGTACTTACATGGTACCTATTGATATACTCACAGGGGTACATAGGGGGAACTCGAACAGTTTGAATGGGACATGAAGCAGTACTCACAGAGGTACTTATGTGGTCTGATATGTGGTTCTTACAATGTAACAATGACAAATTTACAGGATACTCAAGGTAGGTAGTTAAAGTCAACAGTCGCATCTGAAAAGTTCACACTTGGTCCCTATAGAGGTGCATCCAGAATGCATTCAGGGGTACAAACAGTTTTTCCAATTTAAATAGTCTAGAGTTGATTTGATCCACTGGTTTTGGATGGAGACATCAGTCAAGGACAGATCAACAATCAAAATACCCGAATGTTTCTTTATTGGATGATGTCAAGCATTTGATCTGAAATAGTATTTATTTGTGCTTGTTTGCTCCTCTAGATAGATATTCAGGTGAAGGAGAATATATTTACTACTGTCTCTTTAGAGCAACCATGGGCTGAATCGTTTTCCTGTCAGCTTCAGATAGCTGACTAACAACAAGCAGTGAGTGAATTCCTTACTCTTTTAACAAGGGTCTTTGTGTTTTGATTGACACTACAGATAGCTGCTTGCTCCAGTTTAGAAGCCACAAGATGAACCGCGTACTGCTGAGTCAAATCAGCTCAATTATACACATCTCCAGAGTCAGAAGGTATTTACATTTCTATTTCAACCCAAAGAGCTGTTAATTAGTTTAGTTTCAGTGTGCCAAAACTGCTTGACATTCGTCTGGACACTGTTTTCCTCTTGCAGTTTCCAGAAAAACATAATATTTAAACATGCAGTCTGATCATAGATTGGGAGATTATTCATTCTTGTTTCAGTAAAAGCATTTGGTGGTATATGAAGCATGTCTTAATGCCATTAAAACTAGTTTTGATGCCTTCGTTGTTTCTGCTTTTTGCACCAAACTTTACACCAATTCCAACCCCAGGGTTCATGAAAAAAGCTTCAATGGGGAGTCAACAGCTCTCTTCTCATCAACTGCGGGAGGTAGCCGCTTGGAGGCATTCTGCAAACCCAACCACTGATCTTCAGAAGAAGACCTTACAGCCTGCCAGAGTCTGCCGAACTCAAAGGCCACACCGCCTCCCTGTTCTCACTAAGATGAGAGGAAGCAATGGAGGATTCTCCTAATAGTCGAATTCAAGGAAAACTGCTTAGCTAGTTTTATCTATTAGTCAGAAAGTAGTTTTTAAAAATGGCCACTATGTTTTTAAAAATGATACAATGAGTTTTTTTAAATTAGAGTTTGCACATATCGGAGAAGCTAGCAGCTAGCCACCAAGCAGGTAGTAACACTAAATTGAAATATGAAGGGAAAGCTAAAAATAACATTTTAAAAAATGTTTGTAGATATGTGGTTGCAAAAGGTAATTATCTACACATTTGTATTTTCTTTCTTTAACAATATGTATGCTAATATGTATGCTAACAATTTGTATCACATTTCATACAAATTGTATCAAATTGACAATATTATCAATCAGATACAATTTGTATCAAATGGTTATAAATTTGATAAAAATTGTATTAAACTGTTATAAATTTGATACAATTTGTATCAAATTAGCATACATATTGTAAACTGCTGTATAAATTGTACTTTAGACTCCTATTTTACACGTTTATATTGTTTTGTAATTTGATAAACATACAAATAATGAAGTGGCTTGATTGTTACTGAAACTAATTGTCTTTTAGCTTAACTTTGCTAACCCTGCCTTTAAACGAAGCTGGAGTCAATGCCAGAGAGTTTCTAATTCAAACTCACCACTCTGACACTCTATCTCCGTTTCCAATGTCTATTTCAAGACCCCCAGCCCGGGGAAATTAATAATGAATGCATCCTGTCCGATTTAATTCAGCACTAATTAGGTCAGGAAAGTTTGGGAGCAAAAGGTACGGTCCAGGCCACGTGGTCGGGCCTCTCAGCGGGCAGCCACTTTCATGTGGAGAGAAAAAGTTGAGTGTTGAACAGAGAGATGGCAGGGGCAAGGCCGATGCCAACAGCGCCAGCATAGGGACGAGGGGCCAGGGCTGGAGACAAAGATAATAAAACCAAGAAGTGGCAGCTTCAGAAAGCCTCTGAAAAAGGACACACCAGGGAGAAATCAACAGTGGGCCATCACCGAGTGGAAAAAAAAAGAGAGCTGTCAGTCTGTTTGTTTGGCCTACGACTGCTGAGAAATAATTATTCCCTTTTAATTACAATTCGAAGAAAAGAAAGCTCAGGCTCTGCCGTCTCTAGACGTGGAAGCTGGTGTGGGGGCAAACGCTGCTGCCCAGAGCCGGGCGCCCGAGGAACCGCAAAGCAATGTTATCACCTTTCACACGCCGCCGAGCCAAAGAATAAACGACTTTGATCCGACTGCAAGTGCACTTTAGCCAACTTGGGTGGCACTCTGCAGTTTAAGCAGAAACTCTCTGGCAGGGGGAGTTCAGAGCACTGCAGGGAGGGGGAGGAGGAGGAGGAGAAGGGGGACAGATGAAGGTGACAGCTTTGGAGGTTAACCTCGATTTGAAGTCCCAACAGGACTCAAAAATCCCACAGGGCAAGAGATACCGCTCTGATCTTTCACATCTAGCTCAGATATTGTACCAATAATATCTGCTGAGGACAGACAGGCGGACCTAAAATGTTCTTCAAAGCTTGCCGTACTTCTCCTGACTCCTGACAGAACAATGTGCCTTATCCTTGGTATGTATTTTTAGCCGGCAAAATAAGTACTGAATACATTTGAATAGCAAATTCCTCTTTACGCGTGAAGATTGGCAGGCAGGCAGCAGCAGCTCCCCTGATTCAAATCATGCCAACCTGCTTAGTGGAGGCGATCCAGATGGAGTATCAGTTCAAGTACTGTAAGTCTGCCTGATGGGGAGAGCGCAAACACTTTGTCGGAGAGCCATGGCTGCGATTCAAGCCCAGCTGTGATTCTACGTTTACCTGCAAACAACTTTGTCAGGATGGATCTTGTTTTAGTTGGGAAAAAATGCAAAGATAAACATCGAAAAATTGCCACTGTCCAACCAGAGAAGGAGCCAAATTCAATCTTGAAACGGGACTAAAACCGGAATGTTTGGTACGGTTTTCATTCTGACATCAGCAGCACCTGTTCAGGATTAAATGTAAAACAATATTTAACGTCGCTCCTCTTTGTGCAGCAGATTTTATGTAAGATACATCAGATGGTTCATGTTTGGGGATCCTCATTGTTAATTATAGTGAGAATTAAATCCAGAAACTACAATTACAATCAAAACTGTAGAGATAAAGAGCAAATTCTGTAAATTATTATTATTACCATTCATATTCTTATTAATTCCATTATTATCATTTTTATTACTAATATAATCATTGACTCTTTTGTATAATTTTCCTTTATAGCAATATTGTAAATATTATTTTTAATCCAAATAATTAATATTATCATGTTATTAAATAAATTATGATCATTCCAATTATAAATACAGTAATTAATGTGTTACTTTAAAATTTTGAAATTTTATTAACCCTGATTACTTTTACTCTGTCAAAAAGATGTTTTTACTGAAGTTCAACTTAATCTGAGACACTTTTTGTTGATAGCATCAATAAATATCCACAATAACAGTTACTCAGTGAGAAAAATGAAGCTTTAGCTCAATCAAAATGATTTCAAAGAAGATAAACTTAGCATCTCTAATGCTACACAATACGTTATCATGCACAACAAATGGAATAAAACTGATTAAATAAGTAGCTAATGTCCATTAAGATGATGTCTTTGTAAAAGTACAAAATCTCCAATTTCAACCTCTGTTCGGATTCGAGATGTTTAGCTGGAAATCGTTGGATCTTGGCAAAAACGAATTGCCGATGATTTAATCTGACAAGATCATGTGCAACTCATGACGTATGAAGACGCAGAAGAGAGTGATAATGTTTGATTTACCCTCTCTGTATCAGTCGGTGCGCCTGGGAAAACTCTCCCCTCTCTGCCAGTAAAACAATAGCTGTGTGTTTACTGCAGCACGGAAATAGTCGGAAGCTGAGGAGGTAAGCAGTGCACGCATTCAAGGTTTTCCTTTATATCTGATAAACAAAGCTGGGGCTGTTTTGCCTAAATGGAATATTCCTTACTATACAATAGATTGATACTCATCTGGACTTTCCTCCCAAGTCAGATGAAGCCTTTGTGAATTAATTTAAACAAGACGCAGCAGGAAATTGACCTCCTTTTTTTAGGAGGCAATTCTGAATGACTGAATCAAGTTTCAATCAAGTTTGTGCTGCGGAATAAGCAGGAAACACCCTCACTTTCTGGAATTACTCATTTCCAAACCTGCTGAGGGGATTTTAATACCAGACCTTTTTCTATCCTACGGGAGCAGAAAACGTAGAAACATATAATCCTTTTCCCTGCAGAGAAATCCTCCAAGGGAGAGAAGCACTGAATCAAATTATTCTCCTAAGATGGTCTGACCTTAGCTTCACTTTATTCAAGCCTTCTTACCTCCACAATTTAACTGCTGTTCTTCTCTACCCCCCCGACAACTCCTTGCCATGCATGAATCACAGGTTAAATGCATTCCTTTCAACGCCGCGCTCCCCGCCGACGGGAATATAATTATGTTTTACAAGTCGACTCTTATCTGTAGCCTCCTTCATTCCCCCGCCGTGTATTTGGAGAGCTTTCCAGAAGTACTTTACGGTGTGTCAGGTTGCTGCTCCTCCATGTAAAAGCACTATTGTGTGGCTGAAAAGGTCTCCTCTCCACCAAAAGAAAAAAAAAAACATGGTGTAAATAACCTTTACGCAGCGAGTCCCTTTTAGGGGGCTGATTTTCTCACTTGCTTCACAAAACCTTCTGCAAAGCCAGAAATATTATTACTGCAACGATAAACTTACACAATGCGCTCAGTGGAGGCAACTCTTCAGGCGTTATTGTTCGGACTGTATTGCAAAGTGAAACAAGAGTTGGAGGGAATTTGAACAGTTGGAGGAAGTTTTCTACAGTGCCTGACGAAAACAAAATGGTTCCGTTTAGGCAAAAAATTAGCTGCGCTAGTCGTAAAGCACAAATCATAAACATTATCTGATAATGCTAAAGCGTTACACCAGCACGGTGTTTACCACTGGCTAATTCTAATTTCAAACTTAAATTAGACCTACACTTGAAAAACTACAACCTTCAAGAACCAATTTAATTTTGACATAATTTACATCTTCTAGGTAAGAGAGAGAAGAGCAGAAGAAATCACAAATCATAAACATTATCTGCTAATGCTAAAGCACTACACCAACAAGGTATTTAGTGGAGGCTAATGCTAAACGCTAACTTCATAGTTGAAAGACTACAACTATCAAGCACCAATTTAATTTTCACATAATTTTTCTTTAGATATTTATATTTACATCTTGTTCTCTGACTTTTTTACCTCATTTTTCCAAAAGAAAATACACTTTATAATAAGTCTACCTAGCTTAGGCTACAACCTCCATTGTTACCAAAATCAATACCACCATCCCACAATCCTATATTTGATTTTTAAGTTATACAAAGATTTAAAGAAGACACTGAAGGATGTATGTAACCTTAAACTAAAACAGGAAACAGAACATATAAAATGTGATGCTACGCTGTGCAGACACTCTGCACTCACCTCAGCATACCGAATGCTTGAAGTGGGTGATTTGTCAGAGTTGAAGCAGTTTCATGATGGCTTTAACTTTCATCCTGAGATGCTCAGGTGATTTATAGGTAAACCAAAAAATGAGATATTGAAGAAAAAGAAGTGTAGAGGTAATAGCAAAAGAGTTCAGAAGCTGCAAACATGTCCACTGATTCTCTTAAAATGAGCTCAGAGATGATGCTTGTCAGGAGAGTTTCTACAAGAAAGTGGCTTTATGTGTTATAAAAAACTAAAATACATGTTTATTGGGGGTTAAAGGTGATGCATTTCGACTTTAAGAAGGTGAACATTGGTTTTAAAGCAAATCCCTGCTCCCATGTTGTGGCTGTAGCTTCCAGTATGAACACAGATCAATTTTACTACAAATACTACTTTCAAAAATTGTGTAAAATAATAAGAATTCACATAAAATGTATGATTAGAGTTGAACCTGAAAAAACGAGACAAAACATGTAATGATTTGATGACTTGGTGACAATTATAACAATTATAAGTGCAGAAAAAGCCTCAGAAAACAGGTGTCTTCAGGTAGACAAACTCCAACTGCGAGCTTTATCAGACTCCCTTTGTCCAATCAGCACCTATTGTTCCTACTGTTGTATTCTTCATTAGCTGCCTTTGTTAACACGCATGTTTAATTATGCTGGTTAAAAGACTGTTGGCGGGAGTCAAAACAAACCAACCCGTTTCATTAAAAAGGCAGAGGGAAGAAGGGCAAGACAGCCCAAAATATAGAGGAAATTAAAGAAAATTATGACTGAGGTAATCAAGCCAGGAGAACAAGAGAGAAAGCTGCAGCAAAAAGTGAGAAAAGGAACAAAGACAAGAAAACAAAGTGTCTTTATGAGGGAAAATACCTGCAAGGCTGCTGCTGTTAGTTACAGCTGATCCCTGGGGAGCAGCTCTCCTGAGGTTCCTAAACATCCTGGAGAGAAAAAACACAACAAATTACCCTGCAGCGGTTACACAACCTGTTCAAAAGGAGTGAAAACAAACACATGCACCAATATGTCAAGTTGTGAATTATACCGAATCCTTTAGAGCGTTTAGTTTAGGAACATTTGAATAGAATAACTCACAAGGGGAATAAAAATCTGTTAGTTTATATGAAAGCATAACAGACTTTTAATGCAAAGAATCTGCAGACTAATGAAAAGGAAATAAAATAAATAGTGAGAACTAGCATTTCCTCTATTGAACCCCTCTGTGACCCCTCCAGCACACCTCACTACTGTCTCACTGCCACATCTCTGCCACTACAAACCTTTTCATGCAACATCATTCCTCTCTCTCTACAAAGATGCAATGGGTTAGCATCTTAAAAGCAAAAATTGTATTTCTAGTACTCGTTCTTGGATTTAAACGGCTCAGTCCGACACTCTTTCCCACCAAACTACTGGATACAAACTTATGCACGGTCAGTGGAAAACCTCCTTTAGCTTGTTGAGATTTTAGTACACAGTTTCCCCTTTCTGGTTACATGAAGAGTTTGACCACTTTTCCAACATTCATGTTTTCAAACTTTTCCAGAACCACACTTTGAAGATATAACTAAACTAAAATACTATGTCTTGAGATAGTATTCTACATTCTGCAGCAGAGACAAGGTAAGCTAAAATGTAACAAAATTTAATGTTTCTCGTCAAATAATTAACTTTAGACATTGGGAAAAAGTTTGAAAATTGAAGTATTTTCAATTATTTCAAAAACTCATACTAACCCCGCAGCCCTTTTTCAGATAAATGCAAAAATACATGCAAAAATACATCATTTTCATATTTTAAAAACATGTTTTGTCCCCAATCGGAAGATTTGAAATCTTAGAAAATAAATATGATTGCATACTGAAGCTGGGTGATATGGACTTATATTTTGTGGTACTATTCTAATAATAAAAGAAGTGACAATTAGGACTATTTGTTATCTCCCTGTTTTGCAGTTTTAGCCACACAAACTTGAAAAAAGGTCTTACAACATTACCATTTCTTTTGAACACAAAACAAACTTTTGTTCAAATGTATTGATATTTCTTGATGCTCTCATCAAACAAACAATGGAGAAAAGAGTAAAAAATAATCCCAACATTATTAAATGGAATAAAATCCCTATAATGAAAAACATTTATCACGATAAATGATAAACGATACTTTGCTTGAATACGCTAAAACCTGAAAGCAAATGTTCAGCTCTGGCTCAAACAAAGGGAGGATATTGTTTGTTGAAGGGTGAACAGAGTAGGTGTGAATTATGCAAATAAATTCGGCGACACGAACTTGGACGGGGATGCAGCGTGGCAGAAGGAAGAAATATGGCAGCAGTGGTGGGCTCCACTTCCTCCCCTTCCCCTGGTTGCTTACCTTGAGGCAGCAGCTTATCTCATTTGCCTCCTTTTTAAAAAAAATCAGTGTCTGGATTATCATAAGCACCTCCACCATTGTGCTGCCACTCAAAATAATGTCATCTGGCTCTTGCTCTTTTGTCAGGTAAGTGAGTGGCTCAGATTTAGCAACTTTCCTGCTGTTCCCTGTTTGTTGAGATGTTGCTCCTTTCCCAACATTTCTTCATAAATTCTGTATTCCCTCTTGGTTGAACAAAAAACCCATTAAGGGGATTTTTTCCTCCCTTTTGGCAACTGAGGTTGACAGGAAACAGAACAGGAAATGATATAATAGCTGCAGACGGGAGTGCTTCTCCCATGCCCGGCTGCTCCTGATTTGACCTCTGAGACGACGAGGACTGCCATGTTTGGCTTCACGCTCGTGTTTGAGATCGGGACTTTTATTCCAGCAGGTGAACGCCTCACTTGTGAAAATAAAAACCTTCTAAAAACGATATTGACGCGCCGCTGATGTAATGCATTACATCTATGTTTGTACAAAACCTTTACAGAAAGCATTACATTTCCTATCTGATTACAGAACTTGATGTTTCTCAACACTCTGGAGGATTAGCAGTTGAAAAACATCAGCAATAAAATGTCTGTACTGGATTTAAAACTTAAATCTAGTAATGTTCTTAATGGCTTTACAACCACAATGCCAAGGCTGAAAAACAATCTTATGTTCCAGTAACATCATTTTTAGGTGTTTGTGATCATTATCAGACTTGGCTGTAAAACTGACATGGAACATAAGCAGTGCCCAAAAACAACGCCAGAGTGGAAAGACAACAGCAAACTGTTTTAATGTGTTAATTCTGATTAATTAATTATATTAACCGAATTAATCTGGTGTGTTTCTGGTACGTTCGTAAATCTGACGCACAAGCAGCATCCGCTAACAGACGACGAAGCCGCTTCTCTTGACCGAAGTGGAGATTAATTTTATTTCTAAAAACAATCTGATTGGACAATAGACGATTGTTGTGTTCAAGCTGTGCTAAAAGGAATTAGCCTATTAGTTGCAGCAGCACAGACGTCCCCAACGCTAATATCAATATAACGTAAATAACAGATTAAAAATTGTAAATATCTTTGATGCTCAGATCTAATTTCTATTTATTCAATATTTGAAATGTGGCTTAATTTGTCAATGTATGATTTTTTATTCAAATGAGATCAAATCCTGTTAGTGTAAGACTGAGAAACTGCTAAAAATCTGGGAAATTTCTACGTTCATTACAGTTTTCTACCTGCTTCTAAGGGTTGAGAGAGAAAATTAAATATCTCTGAAATGAAAACGGTGGCACAGATTTAGAAATAAACCAGAAACTGGTTCAAAATTAATCATGTTTAACACAAAAGCAAAAGAAAGAGTAAAATGGCAACTTTTGGATATTTTAAAACCAAACTCAAGTCGGTAAGGTAACAAAATGCAGCTCAACAATGGAGCATGGTGGTGGACGAATGATAATACGGGCTGATTATGCAAAACCTTCTGAATCAAAATGAATCAAAAACTGCAACTTCCCACCAGACATAAATCTCAATGCAAAGCTGCGAATGTGGGTAGAAACTTTACATTACTTTAAGTTCACCCTCAGGACTATTTTATGTATTTTCTCCTGTTTGGATGTGAGAGATGGACGTGGACGAATTCCCCAGCTAATTAGCAGCACAGTTTTCCATCTCGTCCAAAAAGAGAGAGAAACCTCTGAGCCACAACAGTATGTGAAAGTTTTGCCCCCCTCCATCTGCTGAAGTCGTGCACAGAGGCTTAATTGGGGCCAAATCTTGTCAGAGCCTCTCCTTCTGAGCATCCGCGATTAGTTTGGAGCGTTTAACAGAAGGTTGCTATAAGGGTCCAAACTTATAATAAACTGATACTTTTACTTTCTTGCGTTTGGATAATTCAGAGTCTTAATAACACCTTTCACTGACAAATCGAACTGAAGTAGAGCCAGGAAAAGGGCCGGCGTATTAATGAACAGCACTAAGATCCGTTTTGTAGACAAAAATGTCGCTGAAAACTCGTACTCAGTGTGACAAAGTGCAGCTGAGACGTAGAAAAAAGAGGAAAATCTAACTTTATATCGCAGCGTTTAGCTTAAACTGCATACTGTGTTCTGATGAAAGGTTACACCATTTAGTACCAATTAGCTTTACGAAAGTTTGACTTTTAAACCAAATTAAAAACTGCTTTCCAGAAGTTTATTTTTGTCATGTAAATACAGTGAATGCACAAACAGTTGTTGAGAGCATTTGTTTTGTTAATTTGTTCCTGTTTAATTGCCTGTTAGGGATGTTGGAGTTCTTCAACCAGCAAGAACCGGGTCACCAGTTATTTTGTGGGTCAGAAGCAGAAAAGTTTCCGAACTACTGATCTGATCTGAGGGCGCAGGAACGAAATGTTCATCTGGACTTTAACAGCTTTACGAAGGATAAAGAGCAGAAAAAAGAAATTAAACTGAACTGAATAAAAACAAGCAAGAATCTCCAATAAAACCAGAATAAAGGAGCAAAAAGTTATCAATTATATTTTAAAAATCTGTATTTCATTTAAAGTAAATGAAAAAGGCAAGACATGAAAATACTGAAAAAATAACACCAGATGAATTAAATCAAATTCAATTTGAAATAAAATAAAATATAACATGCAGAATTAAACTAATGAAACAACATAAAATAAAAAAAATGTCCAAAAAGACAAAATCAGGATGTGTACAATACAAATAAAATAACAAAAAATAAACAATTCAAAATTTAAAAAAAATAAATAAATAAAACTGAAATTACAATCAATTTAAAGCAATACAAGAATAAAGTATATTTTACTCTCTTGACACAATAAACAACAAAAAAATATAAGCTGGATTAAAATATGTCAAAACAGAGACAGAAAAAATCTAAAACAACTAAACTTTAGAAATGAAAAATTAAAACAAGCAAAACAAGGAAGGAAAACAAAACACATTTCAATTATTAAAACAAAGACATGGCAGCTGCAGCTTCTCTCTCAGAAATTTCATTTGAATTTCTTCATGATTAGCCTGAAGCCTAAATCTAAATGTCCCGATAAAACACCATGAATTTTATTCAGGTCTAACTCAGAGCAGCTTTGCTCCGCTGCGTCGTACCTCTTGTTCCTGCAGCCAGGAACACCTTGGTGTATTTGTTTACAGCTTGAGCACATCTTCCCAGTCGTATGTCAGCACACAGGACTGATTTCACACCCTCAGCCACACACAGATTTATAGAAATCATTCCCACGCGTCTGTTTCATTTCAGAGCCTCATATTTACGTCGGCGGCGGCGTCAGCCTGCGACACATTTACATAACACACATCGCCCCGCTGCGTCCACCACCGAGTAAGTACTCAAGCTCGTCCCGGCCCCCTTTTCATATTTACAGCGTGACTGATTTAAGATGGACTGATTGTGGGGATTTAATTACGGGGGACACAATGGCCACACAATTCTGTTTTCTTCTCCTCCCTTCTTGCGAGGCGCTGACACGCCGCACACTCGGCTGCACACTGCCGAGGAATGTTTTACACTCCAAATGAGCTGTGCTTGCAGAAGAATTTAATTTGATCTGCTGCTGTAATTGTGCTCTCACACACATATACTGGGGAGAAAAAAAAGAGGAGGAAGAAGAAGAAGAAGAGGAGGAGGAGGAGGAGGAGGAGGAGGCATGCCGGGGTTGGAGGGCGTGCAACTTTAAAATGTAATATGCACAAAAAGTAAATTAACTCAAGAGGAGAGGCCCTTGTGATGTGTTGACACTTGCAGTGGGAAGGGTGGAAGGGGAGGAGGGAGGAAAGAGAAACGGCCATGATAAAACAGCACAAAGAAAAGCCTTATGAATTTTATTAATGACTTGCAAGACAGTATGCAAAACATCAAAGGTCCACGGAAAAGATTAATGACCCTGTGTGAGACTGTTTAATTACCTCCAGCTAATTAGATTCTTGACCAAATTTTTAATATCTGAGTTCGTGCTCAACGCCTAATTGAGATTCCACCGTATTTATGAATCTTTAAATAATAATAATAATAATAATAATAATAATGTGAACAGAAAAACTTCTGATCCGTCATCAGGGCGCTCCAGGTTTTCCAAAAAGCAGAACATGGCTGGTTATCGGCTCCATCTCTGCGTCTAATGAAGTGCTAATAAACAGGCTCAGGCTGTTCTGTCAACGCTCGCCGCCGTAATTCTCTTATCTGGACCTGAGCTGAGTTCTCCGACTCTCCGAGGAGCCGCTCTCCTCCATCTAGGGCTGCTTCCGCTCTCCTTCTTCCGGATAATCCTCGCGCTGTTTACCAGTGCGCGCACGGTTTCATCTAAATCGTTAGCTTTGAACTTGCGGCGTGCATTATCTATTCTGTGACCCCGCCGCCGCCGCCGTTGTTGTTGTTGTTATTGTTGCGACTGCTGCAATAATTGCACTTGGATTATTGCGGTTAGGTCAGAGACGACTCGGGGTGGTGCATCCACTTACTGAGACAAAGTTGTGGGAAACAGAACAACTACCCTAACTTTCCTCACCTTTAAAGTCAGGTTGAGGTCTGGACTTGGACTAGGCCACAGCAACACGTCCTTTTGGTGACTCAGTTTAGCTCAAGCTGTAGATAAAACAGTTTGAATCTACATATGAATGCCAAACAGACTAGAGACTGCTCCAAAAGCAGGAAGTGGACTACAAAACAGGGCATTCTGGGTAAAAACAACCAAAAGAAATGTGCTATGCTATCGCTAATGGGAAAAAGGTTTGTAGTCTTTTACCAAAGAGAAATCCTGCAACTGCTAAAATTTTTGTTTACTTCTTCAGAAGTTTTTGTGTCGTTTCCTTCAGTGGTTCTGGGTGCAGTGCCCCCACAGGCCAGGAGGTGAACTGGTTTTCAGCTGAAAATGTAACAATTGTTGCAATTTTGGTCCCAAATCAAACCAAATCTATTGGAATATCAAGTATAGAAACACCCTAAGAGCATCTCTAGTCTGAACCAGCTTAAATCTGATCACAAAGAGCTAAAAACAAACCAAGGCGTAAACAAGACAAAGCAAAACCCCAAACCAAGCTGAATATGAGACAAAATGGTTCATAACCAGTTTTAAACCAGTCAAAACCAGCTAGAATTGCAAATACAATGCCTTCACATTTCACCACATTGATGAACAGAGATATGTTGAGAATCTTCAGTCAGAGATTTCTTCAGATTTGCTGTAACACAGACTGCTACAGGAAGTCTTTCCTGCCAACAGCCATCACCATCTTCTGTTACTCCTTGAAGAATCTGAATTAAGGATTTAATTTCCCTTTGGGATCATTAAAGTATTCCTGAATTTGAATTATGGATGACTCAGACCACTACTCCTTTTTCCAGTCCTTTCTGTTCGCCTTGTTGTCAACTTTAACCTTTAACCTGAGGCCTGTAGAGTCAGAGATAAAGCTCTTGAGCTTACTGTCGTTTGTCTGGGAATTTCACCCTCCAACCTTGGGGTTGATCACTCCTGGAAATGTTTCCCCAATAATGAAGAATGATGAACTTCGAACAGAGATCTGCAAGCAGCTGAAGCTCCTGCTTTGTAAACTAAATGTTAGATGTAAATAACACAGAAATCGACTGAAGACATATAATTTGATTCTGAATTACTAACACTGTTGTTTTCCCACCGTGACATTGAGTTTTAATGCAGCAAACTTTCCAAACTGCTGCTTTAAACACATGAATAATCATTTTAAAACCTGGTATAAATATGTTCTGATACATAAAACCAAAGGATTTTAGCATTTTTTTAAGCTCATTGTCTTCAGGATGGATTGATAAGTAAATCCTTCTCCTGATCCAATAAGTTTAAAAATATATATATGCTGCATTATTTTAAAGCATTAGTACTCAGAAATGCTAGCAAATTCTAGCAAAGCACATCGTCAGCTAAAAGTAGACAATTTCAATCTGAGAAAACATGAAAAAATTAATTCAGATGGAGATAAAGAAATTCTCAAACAGTTTTTTTTTTACTGAGGG
Organism: Micropoecilia bifurca; assembly: GCA_903067075.1. Taxonomy (NCBI): domain Eukaryota; kingdom Metazoa; phylum Chordata; class Actinopteri; order Cyprinodontiformes; family Poeciliidae; genus Micropoecilia; species Micropoecilia bifurca. The sequence goes on along the minus strand of CAEGAF010162994.1, from coordinate 15,377 downwards.
AGAAGCAATAACTCTCCTTGGAGCATTTCTGGATTAAGATTGTAGAGGAAGGATCAACAAAGCAGCAGCAGCAATGCTGTCAAGCGCAGCACCATCTGCTGTCCAAATCCCTGAATTACAACTCGTCCCCAGATAACAAGCTCAAAGAGCCCTGCAGCAGTTCACTGTGAAATCATATCACTGTGTCAAGTTTCACAACACTAGTTTGAGAGGGTTAAGCCTTAATTAGCATGAATTCGTTATGAAGTCGTGTCTAAAAAGGCCTCACTCCCCCCTGATACTTCTCATTTTCCCTCACCCCCCTTTCTTCTTCTCTTTTCCTCTCCTGCTCTCCTTTCGCTTCACTTTCACCCCGTTTCCCTCCCTCTGCTGCAGCGTGCAGGGTGTCGTTCTTCCACTGCCTCCATCCATTCGCTCCCATCTGCGTCTCCCCTTTAAAGGCCCGAGATCTAAATAGGAGCGGATCGCCTCCCTCGCTGGCGTTTCATTAGTGGCAATTAGAAAGCCGGTGCTGCGTCGTCCCATAAGACTGGAACCGGTGGGGGAGCAGAGGCGAGGCGCGGGGCCGCTTTAGCTCATTGAGATGAAGTATGGATGACAACGCTTTCATCAAACGGGCAACAATTCCTCGCCGACATATTTGAGCCGAGTGTCGGAGGTACCATTCTGACAATTACGACAATTAACACTGTCAAAATAAAGCCATTAGCTTAGCGAGAGGGCAAACCGATGCACTTAATTACAGGGTTTTCTGTCAGAATGGATTCCCTTCAGACTTTTTCTGAATTAGATAAGGGAACAAGTTGAGAATGTGGTGCGGGTTTGGGTGGAAGAGCCGACATCTGCCGCAGCGGCTCGTCTCACTGCAGGTCGATGGACGTCGGCGGTGAAAATCAGCAGCGACCTCACGCTATGACGACCATTTACTGACATCTGAGGATGAAGGATTTGGGTTGTTTGTGTTGGAAAAGGTGTTAGATCACAACTCAAGGTCCACCATTGTTTCTTATGTGGCACTAAGTGTGTTTAAATATTAATTTATCAGTCAAATCAATGCAGTTTTCATTGGTTTACTATTATATCAATCGGTTTCTTGAGAATTATCGTACACTAATACATAATTGGGAGTTTATTGCAGATTATTCTCAAAAAATGTCAAAAACCTTCTTATTTGTACTAAACAGCTGCCTCAGCCTTAATTGATGTCGGATTATAGTCCATGATCTGTACAGCAAGTAATAAAAAGCCACATTTACTGTCATAAATAAGTGCAAATATTCCAAAATTAGCACCACAACCACTTTGATTTTTATTGCAAAAAACCACAAAACAATCATGAAATTCTGGAGATGTTCAATATTATGTAATTTTAAGAATTCATTGATATTTTCATAGTTTGTGAACTGGTTTAATCAATACATTCTGGCACAATTGACCCTTTAAGAACATTCATGATCTTGATTTGGACCAAAACGAAAATGAGTTTGACACTCCTGTGAGATGTAGCAGACAGCACAGAAGCATTGTAATGTTTTTAAATGCACTATAAAGATGTTTTATCTCCTATTGGTGTAGTTTCAGTCTTATTTGTCAAACTGCATTTTTTCCTTTCAGTACTCTTCATTGGCTCCCCTTGTTAGCTGTGGAGCACTTCAGGGCTCCAATTTAGGCCTCTTTCTATTTTCATGGCATAATTTTTCACAAAAAACTAAATATACAGATCTGTTGATGAATATCAGACCTTAAAGTGAACATATTATGCTTTTAAACCTACTTTTTCACAATTAAATCACTTAGCTGTGAACTACATGGAGGGGAACAGCAATTATTTGGTCTGTTCGGCCATTTTTGGAGTTTGATAATAGAGATAATATAGTGGTGCAAAAAACTTTTCAAAACTGAATGGATTTGGATTATGGCTTCCCAAGAAAAACAAAACAATGCTAAATTGTTTATGTAATAGTTCTGTTCAAAACACAAAGTGCAATGCTAGCTTTCAAGACGTTAAAAGCTAGCATAACACGTAGCACTAACAGATGATGCTAGTGCTAGCAAAACGATGGCCAGGACGTCACATTTTGAACATTTTCACTTCTCAAATTGTTGGTATCTTTGAACTTGGAATCAAATATCACAGCAAAAAATAAAAATGGCAGATTTGTGCAACCTGTTAGCTGCAAATAGTGACATTATAGTTATTATAGTTCAAAAACACAACAAGGATTAGAGAAAACTTTACAGAATGAAAAAACAGAATGTAAAGGCATCTACACAGAACTAGTAGTAAAACATTAAGGTATTTAAGGAATAAAATGTGGATTTTATCCCTTTTTATTCTTTGTTGACTCTTGTAGTTCTTACAGTTTTTCATTTGTGATGTGATTCCAAAATATTAAGTTTTATACTGAATCTAATACAGTAATAATTGGTTATATTTGTTGCCACTTTGGAAGAAAATGTCATTTAAAACATTAAAAAAATGCATAAATTTTCATTGCCGTCCATGAAAGTCCATTTCTGAATTGAATACGCAGTAAATGTAAAATGTTTTCTTAATTTCTGGAATTGTCCTGATTAATTTCTCTCAAACCATCTGATCTCTTCACTAACACTACATCTGAGAGTCCACAACTCCCCCATTGTTTCAAGGAACACTCTTGCACCTGTTTCTTCACGGAGAACAAAACACAAAAGGAGCTGCGCTTCCAGACTCGGAGGGAGCAGTTTACGCGAACAGAAGGGCCGAGTGAAACTCCACTGATCCGTGAAGTGCAGAGAGAGGTGGCCTCCTGCCAGCCTCAAATTGAAATAAACTATCAAACTATATAAGACTGAGTTTTGTCACCTTTAAAATATGCAGCCGGTTGCATCTGTCTGCAGATGCTCTGGGGGAAAGCTGTTCTTCTTTGACGCGGCGATGTGAAAATACAATTACACAATCTCCAGGGAAACCCTGGCCTGTCACATTACATTTACCTTAGGTTAAAGAGAACGTCGACTTGCTTCTGCTCATCTCTCCATCCATCCATCAAGCCAACATCTTCTCTAAGTAGATGAGGTCACCGTTTCACGGCTCGGGTGCCTGCGAAGCAGCAAAACCAGATCAGTTTAAGTGACTATCTGAGGTCGTTTTATGGCATGCACCTGTTTTCAGACAGAAAAGCAAATCAAAATCACATTTTAGCGAGCCTGTGGGAATCATACGGTGGGATTATTGGTGGAGAGAGGGTTAGAGTCCGTGATATCTGAGTCAGAACTGACCCGTGTTTGTATTTTGAGGCGGATGAGTGGAGACGGTACTGTTCTGCAGCGATAAGAACCGGATTCAGCTTCACATCCGGGGTGATTTTTCACCAACAGGTCAAAATGTGCAGCTAAAACATTTCTGCTTCTCTTTATTTCTAAATAAATACAAATAGGACATATTGTCATATTATACTCATATTTGAAGCTTTTAATTTGCAGGCCAAGAACATAAAAATAACTAAAATCAAAACTTCAGTTTTGTTTAGTTTTGCAGGAAAAAAGTATTTTTGGATATTTCCTGTATTGAAAGAAAGGGAATTAGTTTTCTAATTCTTTTGGTTTTGATTAAACAAATTCATTTTCAGTTATAAGAAAAGGATTTGGTTTCTTTAAAAATACCAAGTTTAATCAATTAAATAGAAGCAGAAAAATCAGAAAAAGTTACTTATGTACATTTTCTATTGTATAAAAATTATGTGTGGAATGATTTCAGCTTGATTAAAAATAAAAGGTCTATCTGGATCTTTTGATGGATGGGCCAAGTTTGTATCAGTCAAAAAATTATTTCCAAGGGCCGCAAATGGCCCCCAGGCCACACTTTGGACACCCTGCTCTTACACAATGACTTTGCAAACTTCTGATAATAAAATTCACAACATTTAAGTTAAGTGGAGTGCAAGGCAACACCTCAAACTATGTGTGTCCTTGTGTGAAATGGGAAGAGATGTTAGGGCCATTAGCTAGCTTAATTAGCTGCTTGGTAATAAACTTCGCTCCAACTTAAAAACTACCAAAATTAATATTTCTGTGACTATCAGTTTCATAAAATAAACCAGCCATTTTCATCCTTTTAAAAAAAATAACAAACCATCTATATTTTTGCTGACATTAGCAATTTGCTGTTTTTTAATTCAATAAATGTTTTTATTTCTTGTTTTTTCTTCTTTTTAAAACCCAGACATAAAAATACCTACAAAGAGCAGAAATTACATTTTCAAACAGCATCAAGCAGATAAAGTTTTTGTTTTGATCGTAATCCTGTTAATCAAATTTAATTTCAGGCTAACTTAATTAAATAAAGAATCTTTCCAGCTCAGTAGAAAATGTTTGGTGTATTTCAGCTCAAATTACATCTATCATTCAATTTCTGCAATCTTATTTCCTGAAATAATCTCCATCTTGGGCAAATTCAGAGAGTCTGTAAATCAGAGCACTTTGAGATGTTGGGATCGCTGTAGCTGCCGGTGCTTCTCTTCGTTTTTTTATCAAAAGAGAAAGCTGATGAGTCCCTTCAGATAAGGATAGAAGCCCTTCGCTTAAAGCATCAACTTATTAAATGAATATGTTCTCCATCACGCCAAACGCTTTATTGTATCTCTCAGGGACACAAAATGCAATTTGTATCATTTTTGCACAGCACATCAAAAGAAAGTAGGCCGAGCATGGTGACTCACAGCACCAAGAAGACGCTCTGTTTCCAATCGGAGGAAATCAAATCTGCGCTCTGGTTCTTCTTTTCTTTGTAGATCTCCGTTTGTTTGATAAGGCGGCTGGCATTGACGGTAAATGGGTGGATAAGTTGAGACGAAAACAGTGACACGGCCGCTCTGTCGGCTCATGGGCCGTCAGCTTATCGATAAATGACATCATCTGGCCCCCGGACATCTTTCTGCCTGTCACATTGGTGGCACACAAATTAAAGAAAAAAGGGATGAACGGGAAAAGAAGGGACGTCTATTTTCCCCCATTAGGACTCTGGATAAAGTAAAACTGGGGACAGTTTGTCTCCAAAAGAAAAACTTAGAAAAAGATCTAATAAACTCACTGAACTACACAGACAAAAGTTGAAAACAAGGTTTAAAATCATATCATGTATGCATCTCATCTTAAAGACCAAAACAAACCTTTGTTTCACTAACTGAGGTTATGTGGAGTAGCTACAAGTAGTCAGTAACCTGCTAGAAAAGACAGCAGTAAAGACAATCTCGGTGTGGAAAACTGAGTTTGTTTAAGGTCAATACAACAGCTTGTCCAGCTAACTACAAGAGCCAGTGTCACCCATTAACTTAATAGCTACTGTTAGCTTATCCAGCTATCCACTAGCAGAATGAGCTGTTAACTTTTGCAGCTCTTGGCAACAAAAGCTACTAGGTCAAAAAGCTGTCAGCTTTACCATCAGGTTAAACAGCTCTTATGGTGGAAACAAGTTACTAAGATTAAGTTGGCTAAATAACCAGCCATATAGTGCTTAGTCTGGATAAATGTTAGCCTTGGCGGCTATCAGCCCAATGAACTGAAAATGGGTAAGTGTTAGCTACAAAAGCTACTAGATCGAAAGTTGCTAAAGTTAAGTTGGTTAAATAACTCTAATCATAAGAAGCACTAATTCTGGGTAAATGTTAGCTTAGGCGGCTATCTGCAGATAAAATGAAATGTGGGTTAGTATTAGCTACAAAATCCGCTGGGTCAAAAAGCTGTTAGCTTGCCCATCAACTTAAACAGCTCTTATGGTAAAAGCAAGTCGGTAAGTTTAAATTAGTTGAATATTTCTTACCATAAGAAGCTCAAAGTTTGCTTGACCCTAATAAGAGGTCAGGCTAAATTCATATTAGCTTGACCACCAGGTTGAGCAGCTGTTATGTAAAAACAAGTCACTAAGCTTAAGTTGGTTAAATAACTAACTATATTAGGACACAATAAGTCTGGGTAAGTGTTAGCTTAGTTGGCTAATAGCCTGCCTGATAAAATGAAAGTATGGGTAAATATTAGATACAAAAGTTCCTGCATCAAAAAAAATGTTAGCTTGCCCATCAGTTTAAGCAGCTCTTATAATGAAAGCAAGTTGCTAAGCTTCAGTTGGCAATTAAAACCCAAACCTAGAAGCTCTAAGTTTGGATAAGTGTTAGCCTTGGCAGCTATTAGCCAAATGAACTGGAAGTGTGGGGAAATGTTAACTACTAGGTCAAAAAGTTGTCAGCTTAAGTAACTGGTAGCCTGACTCAAAGGCATATTTGAGTCAGTAGGAAAAAACCAAGTGTGGTAAAAGGGCTGCATTCCTCTACTGCATAATGGCTGCAAAAACATTAGCCTAATCTAAATGGAATGCTAACTATCCCTGTTGGTCCCCGTTTTAAAAATAGTTCATGTTGGCATTAATTTTTAGCTGATACAATGAACCCCATGACCAGCTCAAAGTCCCCTTTTTCACAATGATGCTTTTGTTTGCTTTTACTAGGATTTGAAAGTTGTGTTTAATGTGACACTGACCATAAAACATCTTACGTTTCATTATGATAGTGGGAAATCCATGTGATTTAGGTGACATTATCAAACAGATATCAGTTTGCACACAAGGTATTTCCTATGGGTGTAATGATGTCTACAGAAATTTAAAAAAGCAATAGCTGCAGGTTAGTAGCTGCAGGAACAAAGCCATAGTTGTATTTTCTTTCATGCTGTGAAGACGACAAACAATATTGCGTTATGCTTAAAAGCTAAACAAAACAGAAAGACTTTCTCCACTTACATAATCCAAGGAAAAGTAAATGCTAACAGCAAATGTTCATTTACATTCATCACAATGCAAACTAAAGCTTTTCCGTTAAATTGAATGTGGCAATTATACTTAAAAAAGTTAAATGAGTGTAAACGTAAAGCCTGTGCAGCTTCAAACTTGTTTTTCTGAGCCATGCCGAAGATGGCCGAGCTCATTAGCTGTCAGCTGACAGCCTGTACGGCCGAGTGTTTGCGGCTTCTTTTTAATGTATCTCTGAAAACAGCAGGAGTCCGACTGTGAGCAAACCTGTGGCAAATTACACAGTGGGAGGCTTCTCCTCTCTGTGACTAACTTGTGTGAATTTTGACAGAAAACTGGGGGAAATGATAAACATGAAGCCGGTGTGATATCCTTTGAATTAAATTAGTCAAATACAGAAAAGTGAGCTGGACAAACAGGTTGGGATTTTGCTCCAGAACACTTTTAATATTAAGGGATGATAAGTTGTTTAAAGCAAAGCAATTAAAAGGAGACACTTTCTGCTAAAAAAATCTAAAGTTAAAGTAACTGAAGGTGTTTGAAGTAAAATAATTCCTCCATCTGAATCTCTCCTCTGGGATCGAATAGTCGCAAAAATACTTTGATGTTAGCCTGACTAACATGTCAAAAATAGATAATCAATCGACAATGATTTATTAAATGTAACTCAAACTTTCTATGCTTCATTAATTATTGTAGATTATCACTGTGGTTGGTGATTTGTATCAACTGGATTTATTAGCTGTCAATATTAAGTAGTTGCTAACTTTTGTAGCTGTTAGCCTAAGCTACCATTAGCTAGACTAAAATAATTAGCAGTTTGATTGGTTCTTAGCTTGACTCCTTAATAGAAACATTTCCTCCAGGTATTTATCCTCTGAACTCAATGATAAATTAGTTTTGTTCATTACAAAAATATTTTGTTATTCAAAATAAAAGCACTTCCTGTTCTATTCACTCAGAATTTTGACATTGTCTTAATTATTCACCACAATATGCCATTGTGTTGTCATATACAGTGTATTTTAAAACATTTTCACTGTTAAGACTTTTAAAACAAAGCTTTTAAATGCAGATTACAAACTTAGTTTTTTAAAAACATTAAAATAAGTTAGTGTGAAGAAGCACAGTTGAATTAATTCAGGAATTCGATATCAACAGGTATAGACATTTTGTATTTTCCCTTAAACATAAATGTATAACTATATGCAAGCCTAACATTTGTTTTATCAGAAAGCAGAGATAATAAAAAAATACAAAGCTTTGGAAAAGGTGGGAACTTTTGAAGTTCAGCAAACCAATTTTGCTTTAAAGCTAAATACTCCAGAACACAAGCGTGTAAAAGTGAAATAACCGCCTTTCTTCATGACCTCTCCTGATCTGCGTCATCAATCACTCAGCCTGAGTTGGTGGCACGAGAGCGGAAACTTCAAAGACGGGTCAGTCGGCCTTCAGCGGCGCACGAGTGGCACGGCTCAAACCGCATTGTGTTCGCACAACAATGGACGACCATTACAGTGGAGACTGTTATCAGCCGAGGCCGACCAGGGAAGGTTCCTGTCTCATTGTGATCCATCGGAGCAGATTGTGTTCACCAGAGAGCTCAGACTAAACATATTAGGGTGTAAGAAGACACACCTGAGGCTTATCTGATGGGAAATGGTACCGGGACAATGTCGTGATCTAAAGAAAAATAAGTTTTTTTAGAAAACTGCGTCACTCTGCCTTTAGACCTCCTTTTACTTGATTCTGTTAAAAGTATTGCACTTAAAGTAGCGTGTGTTTATACAAGTGAGCCTTTATTGTCTTTGCAAACTCTGAAAACAACATGTGGACCCCCAAAAAAGTCCAAGAGTATCCCTCGTTAAAAGTCAGTGTGACATCTTTTAATGACAAAGCCGCGGATGAATTGTTTATGCTGCTTTTATGGGTGTGTGAGTTTGTGGAGTGAATAATTCGGAGGAGAGAAAAAGAAAAGAAAGGAAGGCAAAGACACATCTGAAACATATGGGAGGAAATCACATTGAAAGCAGTGAGCAGTAAATTAATGGTAACAGATGCCAAGATGTCTGGGTGGGGCTTTTTTTTCCTTCTCTTTGCTTGATTTTGTTTTTTCAGAGAGCTCTTGCATTCTTAATGTTGGGAAATAACAGAAATAAAACTCTGGTCACTTCTTGGCTGCAGCTCAAACCGCGATACCTGCTTCCGCCGGAAACAATTAATCCACTAATTTACAGCGATAATAGTTCTGCAACTGCATTGATGCAGACCTGCAACTTCTGATGAGATAAAACAGATCTCTGATCTCTGAATGTTTTGGCATATTTAAATATGTTTAAGTGTGTGTGGGTGTGGGTGTGGGTGTGGGTGTGCGTGCGTGTGTGTGCGTGTGTGTGTGTGTGTGTGTGTGTGTGTGTGTGTGTGTGTGTGTGTGTGTGTGTGTGTGTGTGTGTGTGTGTGTGTGTTTCTTTGTGTACAGCAGGGTTGGCCTATGTCCAAGCATGAGCTGCAACAAAGACAACCTTGCTCTTAATGGCACATATCTGGGAGATGGAGGAGCACGATACATGAAAAGCGCTGTGATCATTACACTGATAGCAATTATCCTTCAGGAGGCTCTAATGGTGACACACACACACAGAGGCAAGCTTGCAATCAAGGGTGGTGGGCAATTAAATGCTTTTTGGTGAACCTTTAAAGACGAACAAAGGAGAGACACCATCTTCAAGAACAAAAGAGAGAAAGAAATCAGGACAAAGGATATTAATGTGGTTTATTAATCTTTTCTTAATGTGTGGCAGTGGCCTGAAAGGGGGTGTTGAGAGGGTCTCCGTGGCTTTGGCAGGAGTATGATTGAGTGCAGGGGCCAGCGTGTCGGAGGGGACAAAAACAACAAGGTAATTAAAGCTTAAAGCGTGCCGTTTATGCTCCACCATCCGTGACGGCGTAAGGTGTCTTCCGTCCAAACCCCAATGAGAAATAAGTCAGGTAATTGTCATTGCGCTATCCGTGTCAGCATTTATTAAATGGGTAATTCATCTTCATGGGGAAGGCAAAAGAATGCAGGTAGGTTTATTTGTGGTAATTGTGGCTGCTGAAATGTCCCAGTGCTGGGATACTCAGTCTCTGAATAATCCAGATTACACAGATATTTCTCTACAACTTGCTTGTTTTCATTATAATAATTTAAATAATTCATCAATTTACTCAGTAAAAAAATAAAGAAGGGAATAGTTGTGAGAATAACTGATGTAGCATTAGCTTCAAATGCTAGGTTAGCTATTGCCTTACATTTACTCATGCTAACAGCTTAAGTAAACATTAGCTTTAGACATTTGTAGGATATGAATTAGCCTGAAAAGCTACAAATATAAATGTTAGCTTTACCTTAAATAGTTATCTTTATCATTTTTTAGCCTCAGTACTCTGATAAGCTGCTAGCTTCAATTTCTTCTATTTTGGATTTGCTGTTAATCTAATTTCTTGAATGAATTATTCTCTGAATAGCTTAAATAGCAATAGTAAAACTGGAAACTGCTTGTAGCTTTCATAGCAGCTATCTAGCTTGAAGAGTAGCTCAATACTAATAAAATTAATAATTAGAACCAAAAGATAGGGTGGGTTTCAGAAATGTTGTTTAATTTAATTGCAGCCCATACGAAATGCTAGAGAGAAAATGTAGTTGTCAGTGTGTCTTACAAAAAGAAAATAACGTTTGTTTTCACTAGTAAAGTAAAAACTTAGAAGCAATCAGCTTTTAAGATGAAAACTTTCCAATCGTCCAACGCTGTAGCACGTCCAGCTTAACAGTGATCTGCAAAATGGCGACAGGAAGTTAGCTAAAGTGCTACTACACTTATACTAGCATGGCATGGGACTAACACTGAACCTAACATGTGGACCAATTAAAATCCAGGAGTATCTGTCCATAGACAAAGCATGTAATCGTTATTTTATTAATTTATGATGTGGGTAATTTATATTCAAGACGACAACAAAATAATGCCGGTAGGTTTACCTGTCACAGTCTGACAAAATCAGAGTTTTCCAGGAGAAAACTCTGATTTTGTCAGAGAAAGAAATTATCTTCAGCAATACACTCCCCTGAGGGTTTTTTTCTTGTTGAGAAAGGAAAGTCGCCACATGGAGAGAAACCTTTGAGTTAAAGTTTTCGAAGGCATCACCAGCACCTCCCTCCCGCCACACATTTCACATTCTGTTTCTAGTGTTCTTCTTTTTCTGTTTTTTCAAAGTGCGACGGGTTGACTAAAGAGAACGCACCCCGTTGTTTATTCTCCCCCTCGCGCGGTTACAAAGAGGAGCGTAAAAAAGTTACAAGGTTGTCCCCCGTGGGGTTAGATTTCAAACAGCACCTGTCAAAGCAGATGGGGCATTTAAATAAGAGTCTTTAAGAGGTATTTGTTACAGCAGAGCTCAGGAGTACCTGCTGTGCTCGCCGATGCTTTTCACGGCTGTCGTTGCTCTTGCAGAATCTGTTTGCTGTGTTTGCGGGGATAAACATCACATTAAAAAAAAAAGAAAAAACAAAAAAACCCACTGAGGCCACAAATTACACCAGAGAAGACTGCATTAATGTAGCTGCTGAGGCGGGAGAACTCATGTCTGCTTGTGCTACTGTGCAAGATGTACCGCATATAAATGCTTAGATATGAGGAAAAGATAAGACAGAAATACAGGTTCTGCAAAAATACTTACAGAAAAAACCCAAGCAAGTTTATCTTAAATGTTAGGGTGAATGTGTGTCACATGACATCCTTATCTGACCTGATCGTAATTCAAAACAACATGCTGGTTTGAAGCTGTCCACCGCAGAGCGGTGACGGTACACAAGGCTTCGTTCTCAGCGTGGGCTCACACCTGGGAATGTTCTGAGTCCAAACATCGCCCTGGACAGATGTGTCCTCACAGCCAAGCATGTCTCCAAAGACAATAAGCAAGAATTATGCTTAAAGAAATCCACGTAATTACATTAAAATCTCTGGAACTGAATCTCTAAGTCTTGTTTCTGTTCATGTTGCACTAGCTGCTATAGAAAGTTAGAAAAGTAGAATCAACTTAATATGTTTCACAGAGATGCATCAAGAACTCATAATTATCATTTTTCCAATCAGTGAACTATCTATTCTTTAGGTTTCATTGAGATAAGACTTGGCCATTTTTAGCATCAAAGTTTTAAAAAATAATTTAAAGGAAACACAGAGTAAAATTTTCCAAAATATTTTGCATATTTGAGAATTTATTTTTTGCAAAATATGTCAGACAATGCAGCTTTGGCAGCTTAAATATAGGCAGAATGCTACTTCATATGCTATTGGTTGGTGTTTGCAAAGCAGCCAATCCAGGAGCACCATTCATTGTCCTTGATGCTGATTGGCTGAACTCCCAAAACACCCAATAAGGAAGACTAGTTGTTGGTTTCTGAGATGGTTTCTATTGTAAAAATTAATTCATAGTAAGATATATTTAGTTTTTTAAATGTTAAAACAGGCAGTTATAAGTTTTTAGACGAAACTGTCTTATTACTGTATTTCAATACATGTTGATTTGTTGAATTACTTTACTTTTTTGGGGGTTAATACTTATAGTTAGAACCCTAAACTCTTCGTAGTACTATAAGATCTAGAACTAGACACTGTTGATCTGTTTTGTCAATATCTCAACTTAGATGATTCATTTCAGCTGCTCAGTTCTTTAAAACTATTACTAAACCACCGAATTGCTCATCCATGGAGTCCAACCGAGCGCTCTCACTAGAGAAGATTGATGACAAGCGCTTGTAGTCGAGTGCAGAGGAAGTAGATGACAGGCCAGGAGTTGCCATGTCTGAGATTGATCCCCTCTTGAGATGACCGTCCTGTCACATCGGCTGCCTTTGTGCTCCGGAGCGCTGCGTCCAGCACTCTTTCTCACTCTGGGACTTAAAGCTTGAGGTCACTGCGAGACGTTCACCTCGCCGTCCATCGCCACGGCGCCGAGCTCTTTCCATGACAGGAAGGAGACACTGGTGGATTGTGTCATTTCCATCTCTTCTCTTTACATCCATGTGCAGCTTTTGCTATCCTTCAATCAGCAAGAATGTAAATGAGGATTGTCTCTTGTTCTTTGCATGCTGAACTTCATTCAGATTGTCAGGCACTTAAGAACTGACAAAACACTTTCTCCGACTCCCCGTCATTCCCTCTGCTGTCAGAGGAGATAATAAATAAAAATGACTTCTGCGTGGGCGGAGGCAGAAAGGCCAAGACGGAACATCAAGAGATGGACAAAGTGTTTCCAGAGGCCTGTAGGGAAACCGCGGCCCGGCTCGCACTTCGATGTGTACACACAAACACTCAGGATGCAGGCGGGCGGCCCCCTGCTCCCCCAAGGCTTATAATGGGAATAGGCAATGTGACAAAGAGTTAAAGGCATGGCAGGCCGGTGTCCCAGATAATAGGACAAGCTGTCCACAGTCGCTGCTTCTTGCTTTGGTATGGCCAAACAAGGCCTAATGTGGCGAGTTTGTACCCAGCTGGGGGTTTGACAGAGGGTTGGGTGGGTAGATAAACGAAACACAGCCTCACCACACAGCTGTGCATAACCCAAAAACTTCAGCTTTGGAAAGGCATCAAACTCAGATAACTGAGTGAAAGTCAGCCACAACAGGGGAGCAAATGAGAAGGTAGAAAGCAGACACAGAAGTAGAAACCGGCAGTAAATCCAGCAACATCAACCACAAGATGAAAGAGACCAAAACAACAGAATGCCCTTGCTTTGTGGGGGTTTGCAATACTTTGCTAGTGAAGGACAATTGGTCCTCGGTGTAAAGTGAGCGCTTGGCTTTTAACGGACCTCTGCATGCCAAGTCCTCGGCAGGCGACGGCTGGGGATGCTACCTTCGCTGTCATTCAGCCCCCATCTCGTCGACTAATCTTCTTGGTGCTATGGAAGAGCTTAACAGCTTTGCAACACTATCCCTCCCCAAATGTCATTATCACAATGTAGTGCGCCGGCCGAGCGTCTGCACCCGCTCCCTGCTTATCGTTTTCTTCATGGGGAAGTTGAAGGCAGGCGTCCGCTGACATTCACCGAGCTCTCGTCCTCAGTCAGACAAAACACATTCACAGAGCGTCATTCAGAAGTCGCTTCTGCAGTTTGGTGTTCACTGGAGTTAAATGGAAACATGGCTGGAGGTTTTTATCACGTTATTAATATTTTATTGCTGTTTTGAAGACTACAATTGTGTCTGATAATAAATATACCTCCCAGTTTTATGTTTCTCTCTTTATTGTTCAACATGTGTTGGTCAGGTTTCTTGCTGATCTCATGAGACTTTGGAAAAAATTGTGAGTCCTTCAATTTCTATATTCTGAAATTATGTTTTGTTTACGTCTGAAACAGACTTATTTAAATAAATTATTATGTTATGGTGTCATTCCCTCATCATTTTATGCATGTTTCCACTTCACAGAGCACAATTACCCCCAACTGCCTCACTCTGCTCCTGCAGACTAGCGGCAGCAGCGATTAGCAAACAGATGTGCATCATATCAACCACTTCGCAGTCCAACATTCAAAGACTGGCTGTAAACGGCGTAATGGAGGAGCACTGCTGTGACATTCTGAACAGACAGAGGCCAATTTTAGGGATATGATGGTTAATTTTAAGTCACATTTTTATGACATCTGATCTTGATTTTGCTATAAAACGGCCAGGAAAATGTATAATACTTCCCATGCAATGACATAAAATGTCACTTTAATTAAGTTACAGAATCCTGCTAGTATCTAACTGGGGAAAAAAAGCCAAATGTTGACCTAAATATTTTTTAAAGAAGCATTTAATTTTGCCAAACAAAATTAAAACAACAGAAACTAAAGCTAAAAGGCTTAACCTTATCTAAGCCTTAACCTCTAAGAATCTTTGTTTGAGATGCTGTGTAGCTGGAAGGAGTTTTGCTCTGACTTTTTGACACATATAATTATTAAGTGTAAGCGTAGAAACAATGTGTTTTAGTTCATTATTTCAAACAGCATCTGAACTAGTATCCCAAATCCCAGAGCAGTTGAAAAGTGACGGAGGAAGTTCAAACTATCCTAACAAAGAGGAATCATATCCCCTACTCCAACATCTCTCTGCCTGGGTTTCTAACGGCCAGAAAGAGATTTAAAGCGGAGCAGCAAAAGCAAGTGAGGTGGACTAGCAGTGGTTGAAGCGTTTTACTTGCATTATACGACATTTAATTCCCTTCTGGGATACATAAAATATTTCTGAACAGATTTTTATTCCCAAAGTTTCTAATATAAAAGCCTATGCGATACTATCGAATGTTCAGAACTGCTACTTTAAAGTTACAATGTCTAAGTTAAATGTATATTTAAGCTTGTTTTTGTCTTCCTTAAACTCCAGATGAGAATTTCAAACATCCAGAAAAAGACCTAAGCTCCTCAAAAAGCACTTATTTGTTCCGTGTTATGATCATGAAAGGTCTCCGTACACGTTGAGTACATACATAAAAAGTGTGTGTGTGTGTGTGTGTGTGTGTGTGTGTGTGTGTGTGTGTGTGTGTGTGTGTGTGTGTGTGTGTGTGTGTGT